>CM062289.1:353459897-353680685 GCA_031216915.1 Pictodentalium vernedei
TGGATTTTCCTCTATGTCCTAGGCCCTCCAGCCTTTTTACTATTCTGCTAAGTCTGGGTCATTGGTACAGTATAAAAATGTTAAAAAATTTATAGTAATTTATATATTTTTTATACTTACCAATGACCCAGACGGGGATGGCCCTCCCAGGAGTTGGGAACTCTTGCCTCCCCGCTGAGTACATAGCGCTGACCAGGCACTGCCAGTAAGAATGATAATTGGCGCCAATTTCGGGACGTCCTTGACACTGCGCATGCGAAGTGGGAGCGTAGTATGGAGGTCCTATAGGACATGATTTCTTGTGGTTTTGGATGCAAATTTTGGGGATTGGGGGGCAAAATTTGTGTTTGGCCCTGGTTTTGTTAGAGTTAGCACCAGCTAAGTCTGGGTCATTGGTAAGTACAAAAAATATATAAATTACTATAAATTTTTTAACTTTCGGAACGTCCTTGACACTGCGCATGCGCAGTGAGGTCAAAGTATGGAGGACCTTCAGGACATGATTTCTTTTGGTTTTAGATGCAAATTTTGGGGATTGGGGGGCAAAATTTGTGTTTGGCCCTAGAATTTTAAGAGTTAGCACCAGCTATGTCTGGGTCATTGGTACAGTATAAAAATATCATTTTTCGACTTCTAAACTTGTGATAAGTATCTATGGTAAAAACAGCTGATCTGAAATCCATCACTAGAGTAGAATGAGTGAACTGCCCTTTGAAAATTCCAAAATATATTTTGAAAAAGTTTTCTAGATGTAAAATATACGCTGCAAAACATGTCAAGGGAGAAATGTATTTTAGTCCAAAATCTTTACCAAACGTAACAGCCAAAACTGGTCAGCGGTATTCACAAAATTCACCATTCAATTTTCATTACTTTTTCAGTTTTTGTCACAAAACTATAGCTTATGAACCCTGGTTGGAATGAGCAATTTGAGCTCATTCCAATGAGGGGGGGGGGGGGGGGTCATAAGCTATGTTTTAGACAAAAAAAAAACAAAATGAGTTGTTCAAGAATTTTGTTAGTCGTCTGCTTTTCATGTTAGGTAAAGGATTAACTGTGTAAATTAACCATTTCAACTCAAAAAGAGTTCCTCTGGTCCTGATTCATGATATGTCCTGATTCAGAAAATGGTTTGTCATTGATTTTTGAGGAAGATTAGTCAACATTGGTGGCTGCATGTTAAAAAAATATTAACCCTTTACCCAACGTAACGGCCAAAACCGGCCAGCGCTATTCCCAAATATCGCCAATTAATTTTCAAAATATTTTCATTTTTTTGTCTCAAAAACATAGGTTATGACCCCTCGTTGGGACGAGCTCTTCGAGCTCATTCCAACGAGGGGTCATAACCTATGTTTTTGAGACAAAAAATGAAAAAAATTAGTTATTCAAGAATTTTTTTTGCAAGTGTCATCTGCTTTTCATGTTAGGTAAAGGGTTAATTGTTCTATATAATGAACATTGACCTGACATGGAAGATACCATCATGAGTTACAGAGTTAAGAGTTTCATCTCAATCAGCAAATTTCACTATTCTGAAGACACAATGAATTTTTTTTTTTTTAAAAAAGGGTTAGTTGAAGACATTTTAATTCCGTTGTTACGTAACAAATATCTGAACATAATTTTTGAGGTTTTACCCTTATAATTGTAACACGTCCATAGAGGCATACATTGAGACATGCATTGTTGAGTTGAGGAAACCACACAAAGTTACCTCCATTACATTAATACATCTGAAGTCATATTTTTGATGGAACTATTTTGCAGGACTATGAAGAAGATTTTGAAGAAGATGATGATGATGATGATGATAGGCCAGTGAGACAGGTACGCTTATCATGGCATACAGTGCACACAATTTTTTATACCCCAACCATAAAATAGCCAGGGGCATATAGTGTTACCCTTGTTTGTCATTCCAAAATAAGTTTTACTGACTTTTTCACCATGTTTTCCAGATTTTGTTTCACCATACATTGAGATAATGATCTGATTTCTAGTTTGTGGCTTTGCCATGGATACCTACAAGTTCAGATTGAGTTTGGTCCCAGTCGGATGATTTTTTGTGGAGTCATATAAGTATATGAAGTGAAAACTCTGAAAATCAGTTTTCCATACTTTTTTTCGCTATTCGTTCAGATAATTTGACTGATTTCTGGTATGTGGCTTTGTCATGGTTACCTACAAATCGTGTTTGGTCATGGTCGGATGATTTTTCACAGCGTTATTGACAGGCCTGAAAATAAGCAATCTGACATTTGCAGAATGAGGTCCCCATGGTTCTCGTATGGGAAGGCCTTGGTTACCCCTGTTCTACCAACTGCCTCCCTATTTCCGTGCTTTTTCTCTCCTCCCAACACTCGGAGACGAACTGCTTGATGACATCCCTTGCCCCATTCTTCCCAATCTCTCCGATTAGCATATGAACCCTCTCCTTTGAGTCAGCCCCCTAACCACATGTCCTTCATTCTTCCATCCACTTCCCCATTATATTCCCTGTGAATCTTGTTCTTTTAGACTGGTATTTTGGGCATTCTAGAAGAAAGTGTTCTAGGGTCTCCACCACGCCCAAATTACACATCTGGCACTCCTTTTCACTATTTTCCCCAATTTTTGCCCTCAGCTCCAGGGACCGCGACCTCAACTTGAACAACAGTGACCCCTCCAAAGGTGCCATCAAGGTACTCTTCAAAACCAGGCTTCTCTTTATCACGCAGGCCACCCAAAGGTCTCTTTGATTTGATCCCCTCTTGCCAATTACGGTTACAATCCTCCATGACCCTTTCTCTGGCGATCTTTTTACCCTGATTTGCCCCAACATCAAGGTCCGAGATCTCCAATGAGTAGTTTTCTACTAGCTCCCTCACTTGGACCATCCACCCCATCTTGATATTTGAGTTGAAAGTTCTCGGGAACATTACTTTACACCATCGTCTATCGGGGAGATTTACCAAATAATTAAGATAACTGAGTTTCAATAGGTCTATCCTGTCCTTGATCCTCATCCACCCAAGCTCACCCCTGATTGCTTCTAGCGCTGCGACATTATTCGACCCTGTTATCCATCAGCCTGCATCGTTTTGCAGAATTTCCAAGCTCTTAACAGCCGTCTGGTTTAGGGGTACAACTTTCATAGCTTATGTTATACTTGGCAGACCCACCATTTCCCAGATGGTTTTCCCCACAAAAACCTTATTGAAACTGTTTCTCCCTATAAGTTTCATTTGATTAAGGATTCGCTTCCCCTTCACAATCAATTTATTTGTGTGGTTTCGGTAGATGCCTCTTCCTGTGATGTTTATATTTACTCCCAGGTACTCATAGTCATTAGTCTCTCCTACACTAAGAAGTCTGCTGCTACAGAACTCCCCCACTCCCCACTTCAAGTGAAATTCACTTTGCGTCCCACAGGTATAACTTTGCTCTTGCTTTCATTAAGTTCGAGTCTCCATTTGTTCCCATATTTCCCAACAATTCCCAGCATCTTCGCTAGCCCCTCTTCGCTTTCTGACACTAACACCATATCGTCTGCAAAAAATAGCCCTGGGATCTTCAAGTCACCAACTGCAACCCCCTCGTCGCTATGCAGGAGTTCATCTCCTAAACCTTTGATGTACAATGCAAAAATAATTGGCGAAAGGATACACCCCTGTCGAAAGGATACGTCTTTTTATTCTTGACTTGCACTTGAAAGAGAATGGTGGTGCATTATATTGAGGTATTTTGCATGGAGGTTGTGTGCATACCCTTACAAAAGCTCAATTCATCTTCTGTATTTTAAACAGACCTATACTAACATTTTATTTTTGTTGGTCATCACGTTATCACTCTCGGCCTATATTGCAAACATGCCTGAAAACAATCCTTGAGGAATTGGTGTCACATGAATCTCCTGCACATGTTATAAATAAGTTGCATGCATATTTTTCACCAGAGTTATGGTCCTTACTTTGTCAATTTTTCATGATTTTTTTCTGTACACAGTGATATCATACCAGTAGTGAGATGGATTCAATGAAACTTGGTATGAGGGATCCTTGTGACAAGCCACTTCTGCACATTTTATAAAAGGTAGCTTTATATTTTTTACCAGAGTTACAGTCCTCACTTTGTCACTTTTTCATGATTTTTTCCATCTGCAGCAATATCTCGGCACTGAGTGGATGGAAATCAATGAAATGTGGTATGAGGGGTCCTTATGACAATATGACAATCCGCTCCAGCAAATGCTGCTTTGTCTGTCAGTCCGCCATGATATCTCAAGAGTGATTGAATGGATTTCAATAAATGAAATTTGGCATTAGGAATCCTTGTGACAAGCCGCTCCCGCACATGTTATAAAAAAGTTACCTGAGTTACGGTCCCCCTTGCATTTCAAAGTCATGTGCCAAATGATTACCCATAGCGAGGGACCACATTTTACAAATCTGCTTACAAATAAAATAATTGTTCAAAATTTATTAATAAATTTTTAATTATGCAGAGAAAATCAAAAGAAAAAGTGAGTATAGGTTCATACATTTCACTGTTGATTCCTTGTTTTTCCTGAAATGTTTTCTTGTAATTTATTATGGATATTTGCTTTTTATTGTTTTTTGTATTGTTTATTGTTGATGATCACTTAACTAAATGTATTTAGTTACATAAATGTTTACATTTTACACAGCATATCTTCAAAAGCTGGCTATCAATCAGGGCATAACTTCGATAATACACGTAATGTGGGACTTTTTTAAGGCCATAAGGTTTGTAGAAGTTTTAAATGGGTCCAAAACAGACTTATCAGAAGAAAGAAAGTATTTATTCCAAAATAATATTAGAATTTCCATCTTTGAAATTTTTGCTCATGTTTCCTTATTAGAACAAGTTTCGTGTCATTGCAAGGTTTAATTAACCCTTTACCTTACAAATCGGCCACATCAACCTGCATAATATGAAAATTCAGCAGTTTAAAAAAAAAACAAATTCCAAAATTAAAAAAAATATCATGTGACTTCTCATTGGAACGAACCCGTTGATCTTGTTCCAATGAGGGGGTCACATGATATGATTTTGTTTAAATTTTTAGAAAAATTTTAAAAAATAAAAGTTAAAATAAACTTTGGTTGAAACTTTTCCATTGGGTAAAGAGTTAGTCATTTATGAAATTTTGAATAAGGTTTGGTGGTTTTTGTTTTTACTGTTGGGCATTTGGAGTTTTGTATGGTAAACATTTAGTTTACAATTTTACGGATGGGATCCTCTTTAACCCTTTACCTAATATAAAAAACAGACGACACTTGCAAACAAAGTTCTTGAATAACTAATGTTTTTTATTTTTTGTCTCAGAAAGATAGGTTATGACCCCTCTTTAGAATGAGCCCCATTAGCTCATTCCAAAGAGGGGTCATAACCTATGTTTTTTAATCCAAAATGAAAAAAATAATGAAAATAAATTGGCGATTTTTGTGAATAGCACTGGCCGGTTTTGGCTGATACATTGAGTAAAGGGTTAATTGTACAACTATTAAGTATTGACTGTAAGAATATTGAATGAGCTTTACCCTTCTCCACTCCTCTCTTCTCATTTTCCTGCGAGTGAATCTATTAAGTGACCATATTCATTTATTCATTTATTTATTTTTTTGATTGCCTGTGTCACTGACACTACAAATTTGAAAATTAAGAAACTATGAGACATTCCTTAGTGTGAGAAAAATTAGCGAGAGCAAAAAATTGCTCTTGCCAAATGAGTCACGTGTAATAACACTTGCAAAGTTAAGCTTGGTCCAAGGTATACCCTATAATATCCAATATCACAGACTGCATTTCCTCATTTATTGATAAATATGAATAAACTCAGTTTATTTGAATAAAATAAACCATTAGCCATTTGGTGTTGAATGTATTATGGCTAAAACAGGTTTCAATTCAGAATTGTAATTTCTGTTTGCGAGTGTGATTTTTTACTCCGGTATTGTGTAGTTTGCGAGTGTTTGCGGGTGCGAGTAGTCCAAGAACATTAGGTTTCACTAGGGAAAAAAATCGGAGAAAGCTGATTTTTTCAGGGAATGTCGAGTACATGTCACTGAACGATTAGACAAAAGTCCCCTAAAATCCCAGTTGAGCTTTTTTTTCTACAGCCTTTTTTCGAAAACGCGTTTGAAAAAAATAAAAAAAAATCGCACGAACTTTGTAACCTCGAATTGATCCAACTGTATTTTTTGTTTACGCGTATTTCGAGCTACATAATGTCTAGTATACATTTACCTAGAGGAAAATGTGCATTCTGTGACAATTTCTGCGAAAAATTATTGAAAATTCACAAAAAAGTATCGGATTTACGCAAAAAATGACGATTTTCCTAACAGATTTGCCCAAAGGGTCGTAGTACAGAACGGGATGTTAGTTGGACAGACGATAAAAAATCCACCACCATTTGAAGACTTTTATTATTGCTTACAAAATATACATTATGGAAGACCCCCTCTGCTTCTGGCCGAGTTCCCCTTTTGGCATAGAATTCGTCAGCATGAGAACTCAACTATTTTCGGGCTTGGGACCGAACAGACACGTCTGTGTCTGGCAGCATTAGATCAATAAATAATATTTACAGAATGTACAAAAATCAATAAATAATATTTACAGAATGTACAAATCAATCAACATGGATTAAGTTACATTGACTATTATCAACGCTATATACAGAAATGACATGACCTATATACATATTATTCATCGAACTCAGAAATTTCCGACAGGACAGTGTTTCTGTGGTTGTTACAAGAATCCGAACTGCAATTACACAAACCTGAGCAAGAGAGTCCTGCCTTCTCACACCCACACCTTTTTGTACAAGCACTCTTGCAACCACAACTGATCAGATTCAGTAGGTTATCGGGGGCACATGGCTTTGTGGCTGCAGTCGGTACAAGAAGTCCATTGTCTAGCGACCACCCCCAATCCGTCGGAGGAAGCGAAGTGCCCAGCCATTGTTGGACCTGGAGATAAAATTTGTAGACATGTTGTTGTGCAGCATCGCTGCTTGGTGGGAGTGAGGCTAGGTCGATGGGTTTATTCAGTTTAGATTTTCCTACATAACACTTGTAAGTGACATATCTATATTGGTCGAGAGAGGAAACAGTTTTACTCCCGTATAAGATCAGGAGAAGTTGTTCCCCGGCAGCGGCTACTGCACTTGGTGTACTGTCATCCGCCAAAATTGTGTTGACATACTGTTGTGAGTCGCTAGTAACATCGGAGACAATTGTACTGAATACTTTCTTCTTACCAACTCGAAAGAGTGCAGAAGTAGTGTCACAACCACTTATAGAATGTGCTACAAGGAGGTTGCTTCTATGGTCACCCATTTTGGTTGCTATTTCACTAACTGAAACTAGTAAGTTTGGGGTAATGGAATACATCATGTGAATATTACAGCCCGGTTGAACTCGAGAGGTAAGAATGACTAACAAGTCTGTGTCTGTTCCCACGACAACATTGTTGTCATCTTGAGCGATGTAAAGTGCAGTTTCGGCTATCAGTACATCAGCATCAGCCTCGGCCTGCTTGGACTGAATATTGATAGCAGATAGCTCCTGCATTAGAAGATCGATCAGCTGGGTTTTGTTCTTGGCATTTGCAAGGAAATCGGATTGGGGTGTGGTGGCTGGTAACTCGGGTGAGATATTGATATCAATGGAATACCTGTCTTTAGATCTACGGGCTTGTTCCATGCCCTTTGTCGACATTGTACAAGCATAACCATCAAAAACAACCACGACGTTCGCCCCAAAATGTCTCACTAGATAATTGGAATATGATGTACATATGTCCTTATATGACGACTGTTTAGGCCATACACCTGCCCTCAATAAAAATCCACCATCTACAACAAACAGAGAATGTTCTGGGATTTTAGTTTGCTCGGAACCGTATGTTTTGAGGATCTTACCGAGCGTGCTTTTCTGTGTCTTCCTCATTCCAGCAGAATCAAACAATGCTGGTGGTTTCGGGGCGAGTTCATATTTGAGATACTCTTCCATCTCTGCTTGTGACTGAATAACACATGTGATGCGGTTGAACAGAATTGTGGGGTCAATCACTACCTTACTTCCACGGACTTTGATGCTATTTGCCATCGATGCGAAAGACTTCACAGTGTCAACACGTCGTAGTTTGATGCTGTTGAACGTTTTGCTTACAACATTCGATACGCAACATTCACCAATTTTGCGAACTTGGTCACAGTTTCGTCGGCCACAAGCCCGGTCGCTATAGAGACTAATTGTAGTGGATCTCTATTCTGAAAGGGGGAATGCACTCTGAGCCAGTTCAATAATTTGGTGATATCATTGGCATCAGTCAATTGTGAACTTTGACGGAGATCCCGATGTTGTTCGCCATGACCAGTGTGAACATAAACAAAATTTTCGAGAGCATTACATATCGGAAGGCAAAGAGGTAGTCCATGTACCCATTTCGCAACAGTGCTATCGGTTATTCCCCTGCCATGTATGAGACCACCAGGAAGCTTGAACATTCTCATTAAACACTGCTCTATGGTCTGATCAGAATATATCCCGTCCCAGAATTTATCTGAGCGCCTTATGGTAAAGTAACCTTTCTCAGTGAACAACTTCAAATCATCCTGTTGCATTATTTCTGTTAGCTCATTCATCTGCTGCAAATAGAGATGAGAACTTTTTGCGTATGCAAAATGACCACCTGCGTGAAATACTGGAATCATATTGCGAACACAATATGTGTGGAGTTCCCAGTCGCCTGTGCGCTCAGCTCTCAAGAACAACTGGAGAAGACCTATTTGCTCGTAGTATTGTACCCAAAGCTTTCCTGTGCGTCCTACGGACGCATTCTGGAGCAGTTCGTGTAATTTTGACAGTAGATGGTTGACACTTTCTTGATTGACAGCGTCAGCTGTTGTACAGTCACCTCTGTGATTTAATCGAACATGGAAATTGAAACAATGATGCTATAATACGGTATTTAAATGAGAAAAGTCGATGCTGTTTGGATTTGAGTTTAGGGGTTATGGTTAATATTTCACACGTTTCACCAGTTCATTATGGAATAAATGACTATTGTTATATATCATTATAAAGCCACTGCTTTTCTGCAATTTTTGATATATAATTTAACTCCCAAAGTAGTCGTAGATTTGATTTAATGGACGTTGTGTACCGTTGTGTGTATGAAAACAATAAAAATTTTTTCGTAATTTTGTACATTTTCGTGAATATTTCACCATTGAGTGTGAGGATTGGTACAAAGTTGGCATTTTCTGTTGGGGATATGTATTCTCAATATAATTCAGCACGATATTTATGATTCTCACCCTACTAAGGCGAATAAGAATGAGAAATATGGAGCTGGGTCGAATTTTTTTTTAAATTTTTTTTTCATCAAAAAAACGCTATAACTAAAAAAGCTCAACTCGGATTCGCGGGGACTTTTCACACTTTATCCGCAATGTGTCCCGGAAACATATAAAAAAATCAGCTTTCTCCGATTTTTTTCCTTACTTTCTCATTTTTATGTCTAATGTGCCTGGACTAGAGGGCAATCACACCCGTCTCACACGAAGGACTGATGAGAGTTTTTACTTAGTTTTTTAGTTTACAGTTGAATACATTTCATAAAAAAAAGTTTGAATTTGTTTAGCTATTGCTGGCCTAACAGCTAGTTATATTTGTTTTTGGTTATATTTGTATTACAATATAGGATATATTGCGCATGGAATCAGCAAGCCGGGCAGGGTACATCAATCGATGGAATCTTAATCAGGACAATGTAAATATGTTTGTTTTCTAAGCATGTTTGCTACATGATGTTTGGTGTTGTGTGTGTGTGACCTCTTTTGTATTTGCATTTAGAACTAAAAAAGATTTGTGTGTAGTTTGTGTCAGAAACATAACATTTGCTTGTCTTAACCGTTACCTTACATAAGATGGAACAGATGTGGTTCCAGTTCACATCCCTAGAAAATTCTAAAAATGTCTTTTTTTACCTGCGTTGCGAGCGGCAGAGCAGGTCTAGTAACCGCTCGACTCCGTCCATCAGTCCGTTCATCAGTCCATCTGTCAGTCCATCCATCAGTCCATCCGAAACACTTATTCCGTCAAAGTTTTCTTGGCTTCTTTGAAAGGGAATGATTTTATATTTGGTCTGCTGCTTCTTATTGATGAGTTGTATCATGTATCTAATTTTCAGATCTGCCGTGCAGCCACTTCCTGTTTCCCGATACTTTGAAATTTGACTGTACTCACTGAATATTGAAATTTTTCATCACACTTTTCTTGGCTTCTATGCGCTGGATTCATTCAATATGTCACCTGGAGCTTGATAATGTTGAGTTGCATCGTGTATGCAATTTTCAGATCTGCCGTGCAGCCACTTCCTCTTTGCCGATACTTTAATCAATTGCATGCAGCGACGCAGGTCCAGACCCGGTATTGGTCTTGTTCTTACAAAATTTTAGTGAAAGGCCAGTTGTTGTTAGAGGGATTTTTGCAGTTTGTTGTATAAGGAAAAATTTATTAATAATCTTAAATAAAAGACTCTCCACCACCAAAATTCCAGCTGCACCTCCCCTCCTCCAGCGGCCACCAAGTTTCCAGTTTTATGGATTTCCATTTGCAACACATCCCAACCTCACTCCACCAGCAGAATTTTTATGACTGATACCACAGGAAATACCATGGAGCCCACTTAATTGGATATCTCTTAACTGAATAACCCTGTTAATTGAATATAATTTTCCAACGCAAAACCATTTACCATATTTCCAGTCCAAATTTGACCTGTTAATTGAATATAGATTATAGAGTAAACTCCTGTTAATTGAATAAAAAATCATGAAACCTGTCGAGAAATTACCCTGACTCTCCACAGTTTTCCTTTGTTTATAGACTTATTTGACCTTAGTACATCTAATAAAGGCATTTAATCCATTATATCTTGTTTGACAGAGCTCATGTAGCTCTGTCAAACAAGATATAATAGAATAAATGCTAAGTTTATCTCTAGAATACCGGAAAATGACAAAATCCCTGTTAATTGAATACTCCTGTTAATTGAATAATATTTTTATACTGTACCAATGACCCAGACATAGCTGGTGCTAACTCTTAAAATATAGGGCCAAACACAAATTTTGCCCCCCAATCCCCCAAATTTGCATCTAAAACCAAAGAAAACATGTCCTGAATGGCCCTCCACACTTCACTTCTACTGCGCATGCGCAGTGTCAAGGACGTTCCGAAATTGGCGCCATTAATCATTCTAAGTTTGGCCCTTCATCAGTTAACATCTGACTGATCTTTGTGCTTGTAAATCTCAGTTTAAATGATGCCAGACACATAAATATTAGTGAAATGGTGATTCTAAGGAGGATAGAGAAGGAGGAGAGGAAAAATGTGTGACAGAATATTATCAGGGGTGTAACTTAAAATTTTTTAATGAAATTATGTTAAGTTACCTATTTTCGAGGCAGCAGCCATTTTGTTGTCATTCTGATTATTTAGTTACACTGATTTTTGAGTGTTTTCCTCTCTCCCTGTCCTTTAAGTCCCCCCTTGCTATTCTCCCATGCTTTTGGCATAGTTTCTGTAATTATTATTACTAAATTTTCTTGGGAGTTTTAGCTGAATAACAGAATGAATTCTGTTCTTTTCCCCATGTTTACGTCTTCATCTACAGGTGGTTAGGCATTGTGTTCTGCATCTACCATCTGATGTTCTGCAGTTTCTTCCCTGGAAGTCTCTGTTTTGCATCAGATAGTGTATTTTTGGTAACTGATTCCGGGCCTGGGTGCCTGGAGTCTTATTTTAGTGTTTTTACATTCATTGTTTACATTTACAACAGCCCTCTGTGTGAGGGGGGGATTTCTTGAAAATAATATCTTGATGTTATTTTAATCATAACTAGATACATTATTATTGTTCGTAAGTGTTGAATAAATTTGTTAAAATATTTTTAAAATTTTTGTCCACACTTAGGCTTGGGATCCATTGGGGCTCAACATTACTTTTCAGAAACTTGGGCTGTTCTGAAAAAATATTTTTTCAAAATATTTTGATTTCAATTATTTTTTCTATATTAATGGATCATATTATTATTATGTATTTTGATTGACAGGGGTTGGTGCGAGTACCAGGACTTGTTTTCTTTTCACATTGAAAGGATTTTGATCAATTGTAATAAGAGGGTGTCTTCCTCTGACTTTTATAATCATTCTATATGTGGTCAGTGTACTCACATTAACTCCTGTTCTGTATCGTATGATTTCGATGACAACATGGGAAGCGTATGTCACGGTATGTTAGTGGGGAATTGGACACTCCAGTCCTTTCCCCGCAGGGTCACTCTACTTTATCAATTTCTATTTCAGACGATCAAGATTAGGGTGATGTATCTGTGATGTCTTCCAACAGTGTGCCTCCGTCGTCACAATTAATGAAGGGCTAGCGGAAAAGTGCTCATGTAAATACGCCAATTGCCTAAGAGGACCCTAGTAGGTTCGACGGCCTTTGACATCCGCTAGCTCGCCCGGTGTAGCGTCCATTCATCGAATGGTTTGGCAGCCGGGTTCGTCCATTGCGGTCTAGAAGGAGTTTTGGGGTGATGCGAGCACTATAAATCAACCAAATGCACACCCAGTGACGGCGGATTAGAGGGAGAACGGAGGAAGCCTTTTAGTCCGGTTCATAGCTCGTTCTGGTCCATCCGGACGGCGAGCGAGAGAGGCCTCTCTCTCGTACAACAACATCTGGCCCCAGATGTTGTGGTACAAAATGTTTCGCATTCGGAGCATACGTCCGTCGCTCGGGACGCTCCGACATATAGTCAGTCCGGAGTAGACTGTCAATAAGGCTTCCTCATTCTCATGGTAGCGCACACGACCGCTCTTGGCTACGTGACCTTGGATATCCAGTCAGCTTCGCCAGTCAGAGAATCATCGGCGACCAGGTCACACCATCCGGTAGCCAGGGACACGAGGCCTGCAGACTCCGGACGTTCGCATAGGAAAGTGTGCGGGAGTCAACGTACATAGAGCTTCCGGCGGCAATGCATCGTAAGACCGCTACTGCACAGGCCTCGGGAACGGACGTGCTTTCCTAAATAGCACAGTTTATCGCAGCATCCCAGCATCAACTGAATCTGTCGCATATTTTTTATCCGACGATGCTGGGTCGGGACGCTCCGCGGAAGCGGGTACGGACGTTCGAAAATTTCATCCGGTCCGACGGGATACCGAAAGGGATTTGGAGGATTTCGAGCTTTCCCTTTCGGAACAACATATGCTGTTGTGTATGTCATCTGACTTGATCTTCTACAGCTTCTTTTGTCGGACCAGAATGCTGCGATGCCGGATAAGAAACTGATAGCGTCGGTGGACTTAGAAATTTTTGGTTCGGTTCAGGGACATCGTCCCTCAGTTCCGACATAATCCAATAATGTCACACAAACTTTCGAATTATTGAACGACGCTATATATATATTATTATTATATGCTTGCTATAACCAAGCATTTCTGGTTTCTTGTTCGCAAAGTTACGGAGATGTCTTTCAAAAGTGTGCCTCTGTCGTCATAGTTAATGAGGAGCTAGCGGCAATAAGTGTTCATGGAATATGTCTATCGCCTAAGAGATCCCTTGTAGGATCGACGGAGTGACATTCGCTAGCTCACCCGGTGTAGCGTGCATTCATCGAATGGTTCGGCTGCCGGGTTCGTCCGTTGCAGTCTAGGAAGGAGATTTGGGTGATGCGAGCACTATAATTACTTTAGTACTCACCCAGTGACGGCAGATTGAGGACAGATCGGAGGAAGCCTGTTAGTCCGGTTCCTGGCTTGTCCAGGTCCGTCCGGGCTGTGAGCGAGAGAGGTCCCTCTCTCGTCCAACAACATAGGGGACCGCATGTTGTGGTTCAGATATTTTACATTAGGAGCATATGTCTGTCGGTCGGGACGCTCCATTATATTGACAGTCCGAGAGACTGTCGATAATGCTTCCTCATCCTCACAGCAGGGCACATGACCGCACATTGGCTACGTGACCTCGAGTATCCGATCAGTTTCGTCATTCAGTGATTCCACGGCGAATAGGTCACGCCATCCGGTAGCCAAGGGACACAAGGCCTATACACTCCGTTCGCTCGCATATTGGTAGTATGCACGGAGCTTCCAGCGGAAATGCATTGTAGGACCGCTTCTCCTCAGGCCTCAGTGACGGACGTGCTATCCGAGTTAGCACAGTTGTTTCGCAGCATCCCAGCAATCGACAGTTTCTTACTCGAATCAGGAATTATCTGACGGCGCTGGGTCGGTGCGGTCCACGGTTGCATCAGGTACGGACGACCGAACACTTTATAGGGTCTGACAGGATGGCGAAAGGGATTCGAAAGATTCCAGTTTTCCCTTTCGTAGCATCGGAAGCTGCCATTCTTATCTTCTGGCATTATCTTCCAGTGATTGTTATTTCGGACTACATTGCTGCGATGTTGGATAAGAGACTTATAGCATCATTGGACACGGAATTTTGGATCGGTTCAGGGACATTGTCCCTGACTTACCGACACAGTCCAATAATGTCATTACAACATGTGTTTTATTATTCGACACTATATATGCATATAAGCCTGCTACCAAGCATGATAGTTTAGTTTCTTGTCCGCAATGCTCATTTCTGCCGTTTTATCATTTATACGAATAATTTATTTTGGCAGAGCAGGGCATACCGAGAGTTCATATGCATCTAGACGACGTGGTTAAAGACTGGAAATATTCTTTTTCGCCGTCTATGTCTTTTCCAACCACAATGTTGGAAACGACAATGATGTCTAGTAGACTTAACTTAGACGCTTTATTATACGTAATCCACCTTACTGAGGCGTTATCATTACGTCTTCAAGAAAAGATTTACGGAATATTATTCTCAATGTGATTTCTTTTGAGGGCAGTAGTTTGTTCACGTATAACTCCGCCCTTCAGTGGCTGATTGGAGTTGGTTAGACGTGACGCAGCCCTAGCTACATCCACGCGCGTGGATAGTAAGGTGAAGAACTCTCTCAGAGAGAGTCGCTTCATTCTCGGAGAAGCCTCTCTTCGACGGCAACTTTTCGGCAATCCATGAATTGCTTGATTTACACGTTCTCTTGTCTATCTAGTGTTACAAGAGATTCAGACTGGGGCAAACATTCGGTGGTTGACTCAAAGAGTGCCACTGCAGTTGCCGGATCCGAGTGTTATGGTTATGACGGTTGCCAGTCAAACAGATTGGGATATAATATTGATCCCAACGGATTCGAAGTGCCAGGGTCTTTGGGTTCCGCAGTCTGTAAGCAAGCAATTATCTTCCGCGGAATAATGTTTTTTAGGCTTGCTTTATGTCATTGCATGAACATTATTCAGAAACGCATGTCCAAATCCTGTCCGTTAATTCGACAGTAGTGGCGTATCTCCGGAACCAGGGAGGCACTCATTCGTTTCCGTTATTCAATTTAATGGAAAGAATCCGTCTGTTGGTTATAGTACACCAAGTTCTGTTTCGGTCCGTCATATTCCGGGTCGTCTGATTGTTTTACCGGACTCCCGTTCACTTAGGGGTCGCTTGTTGCCGTCAGAATGGACTCTCAACAAACAAGTATTCAATCAGATTTGCTATCTATGGGAGTGCCCAATGATAATTTATTTACGACACAGCTTGCTAATCAATTGCAGACGTATGTGTTGGCTTGTCCGGATCTCTGAGCTAATGTTGTTAAAGCTCTATTGATCTAATAGGACAGAATGATAGGATACGCGTATCCTCCGGTGCTGTTGTTTCAGCAGGTATTGCTAAGATAAACAACCACAATACATTTCTGTTGATAGCATCTCTATCTTCACAGAGACCGTGGGTAATTTACTCTGATGTCTACTGTGGGACTTAACGCGAAATCTTCCTCAATGAGAGGATCTTTTTTCGCTGGGTAAATCGAGTCATCTTTATCACAACCCGCAAGGTCGCAACCTTCACGTATTCCATTGTGTGGTCCGTATTGCATTGTAAGCATTGTACTGGACGAGCTTTGGACGTGATTTCTTACTATAGGAGATCCTCTTTTTCGCTATTCTATGCGGCTAAAGTGGAGGCTCTTCCGTCGTTGGTGTAGGGATCACTATGTTCATATTGTTGATCCCTCCATACTACTCATTGCAGCTTTTTAGTATACTTGTTTGACAAGATCTACTGCAGCCTGTTATTATTAAGGTTATAGGTTTATGTTACCTTATACCTATGCACTCTATGATAGTTTACAATTGAGTCTTATGTCTCTTTATCTAAGTCAGTTAGTAACTTTTTGATAAATAGACTTAGAATCTTTAGATTAAATTCCTATATGGAATTTAACTTCGGTTCTTATTTAGCTAAGTAATCATTTGAGCCTCTGGAAACAGTAGTTTTCAAATTCTGACCTTTTAGACAGTAATTATGTTGGCTTCTCTTTTACTGAAGAGTCAGTGAGTTTCATGCACTATCGATGGATGATTTTCACTTTCGTAGTTTCGGAATCACTACTTCCTTTACTATTTAGGTTGGATTTTTGCATAAGAGTTAGGCTCCTAATATCCGGAACCTATTGTTATTAAGGTATTTCCGTCTTCGTACGGGCATAGGCCTTCACTCTGTCCGGTTAGAGTTTATGTATTTATAAACAGATATCTGTTTATTACTACGGGTGTAAGCTTCTTCTGTCTTTGATGCCTAATAGAAGGACGTTACGCTCCATTCTATTGCTAATGGATTCAATTAACTATCGGTACTGCTTATAGTATATCATTGACTCAGCAGTTGTGCTTAAGATTTCGGCTCATGAAGTAAGAGTTCTTCTACATCTTGCGCTTACATTAATAGTGTCGCTATTATAGATTTTTGAGGCTGCTCATTGCGCTCAGCCATCCACATTCATGAATTTTTATCTCAGAACTATCGAGTCCATTTCTGGAGGCCTCTATTGTTAGGTCTATTATCTACTGCTCAGAATGTCATTCACTTAACAGTTGCTACTATAGCTAGGTAGGCTGTCTGTTTCGGCAGTGACTCTGTTCTGCTTCCCTCTTCGCTAAGGGCTATTTGACCCAGGGCAAGAAAAAGGGGGGGGGGGGGGAGGGTGTTCCCTTGGGTCACCTGTTTTACTATGAAAACAAGCGGATACCTCCTCCGGAGTTAGTAATTCTGAGCTGTTATTGGGATGGTTGTTTAGTGAGTAGTTATGTTTTAAAAATTCATTCAAGTCTTAGTTTTTAAAGTATAGCTTTTGAATATAGCACGTGTCAACGGACATGATTATGCAATCCTCAGACACTTTTAAGGAGTATAAGAGTCTCTATTCTCTAGACTTACTTTATTTATTGGCTTACTTTAAAAATTATTAGTATAAGGATTATATTGGATATTAATAGAGTACATGGATGTATGATGCTCAATTTTGGAAGGTGTTGTATCTTTCTAATTTATCATAAATAAGAAAGATACATGTAAGGCCTATTTCTTCTTTTTCCCTAGAGGGGATGACTCTATTTTATATTATTGAGCGTATTCCATCTTGCTTTATGTCCTTGGCCCTCCAGCCTTTTTACTATTCAGCTATGTCTGGGTCATTGGTACAGTATAAAAATGTTAAAAAATTTATAGTAATTTCTATATTTTTTATACTTACCAATGACCCAGACGGGGATGGCCCTCCCAGGAGTTGGGAACTCTTGCCTCCCCACTGAGTACATAGCGCTTACCAGGCACTGGTTATTAGAATGATTAATGGCGCCAATTTCGGAACGTCCTTGACACTGCACATGCGCAGTAGAGGTGAAGTGTGGAGGGCCATTCAGGACATGTTTTCTTTGGTTTTAGATGCAAATTTTGGGGATTGGGGGGCAAAATTTGTGTTTGGCCCTATATTTTAAGAGTTAGCACCAGCTATGTCTGGGTCATTGGTAAGTATAAAAAATATAGAAATTACTATAAATTTTTTAACTTTCATTGGCAAAGTGGCTTTTCAATTAACAAGGTTTCACTCTACTTCTGAATTTTACTGTTGAACTCCTTGTATGCTGCTGGTGGATATTCCTGCCCAGGACAGAAAATCTCTTGCTA
Source organism: Pictodentalium vernedei (assembly GCA_031216915.1). Taxonomy (NCBI): domain Eukaryota; kingdom Metazoa; phylum Mollusca; class Scaphopoda; order Dentaliida; family Dentaliidae; genus Pictodentalium; species Pictodentalium vernedei. Next base: position 353,478,035 of record CM062289.1, read on the forward strand.
TTAATTATAAATTAAGTATAATTTGAACACCTTAACCCAAATGTTTTCACGTTAATTGAATCAGCTTTTTCAGCAATGATTTGATGTCTTCTCACTATTGTGGAATTTTTTCTATTTGAATAAGTTCTTCAGATATTACCCGTCTGTATATACAAATTTTATGTAATCTTTATATTTTTATACTACTAACAATGGCCCAGACTTAGCTGGTGCTAACTCGATAAAATCCAGTGCTAAACACAAATTTTGAACCCCCAATCCCCAAAATTTGTATACAAAACCAAAAAATTGAAGTCCTATCTGGTCCTCCATACTTTTGTTTACTGCGCATGTGTGTTAACCAGGAAGGTACTGGAATTGATACCAAGCATCATTCTTTGTTTGGCCCTAAGTCATTAAAAAAGGAGCTGACATCTGTGCTTTAAATCTCCTTTTTTTTGAGAATGCCAGACACAAATCAAAGAAAGAATTGTTGGATTCAAGGCTATAAATGAATGATGGAAGTGAACAATGGTGGCTTGAAACGTTCAGGGCTGTAACTTTACAATAATTATAAAAATTATTTCATGTTTCCCATTTTTGGGACATGCGCCTGATGTCATCATTCTTGCTAATGATTTACCTACTGTTTGTTAAGTGTTCCTTCCCTCTCCTTCCATAAATCCTCCCTGTTAAACTCCTAAGCTTTTTGGCTGTTTTTATTGAAATTTTTTTTTAATTTCTTGGGAGTTTAACGTCTGTTGCAGAATGTTTATTCTGTTTATCCCCATGGTTATGTCCTCACCCTAGGGGTGTTGAGTCGTTTTAGTCTTGCATCTTCTATCCGATGTATTGTTTTTTCTTTTTCTTCATATGAAGGCCTAGCTTTACATCTGGTAGCATTTAAATCAATTACTGACTTTGGGATTTTCTGTGTGCCTGTTGTCTTGTTTCCGTTTTTTTCTATTGACATTTACATTTGGCAACACGCTTAACATGTAGTATTTAGTATTATAATACTTCAGAATTATTGTAGGATACATTGATTATGATTCCGTTATTGTAGCTGAAAAAAATTGACATTTGTCCACACTTAGGCTCTATCGGGATGCCCTTGGGCTCATGATGTTCCCTTTGAGAACTTAGGCATTTTCAAAAAATATTTTTTCGAAAATTTTTTTCATAATTGTTTCAAAATTAATTTGATTGCTATTATCATGTATGCTTATCATGTATTTTTGTTGTTGAATTTGTGGGAGTGCTATCAACTCTGTTTTTGATTGTAATTAATTATGAAAGCTTGCTGCTCTGAATGCAAGGCGAGGAAGTCTTCCTCGGATTTACATGCTTGTTGTCTTGCCTGTAGTCGATGCACTCCTACAGATTCTTGTCCTACATGTGTACATTGGGATATCAGACGTTGGAGACGGGTATCGTGGTACATCGTCGACAGTGAAGTTCCGATGCTGGAGCTGTCATCGCAGGATAATTCGAGTTTTACAATTTCTTTTTCAGAGGAACAAGAACATGGTGATGGTATTGCGACACCCATCCAAAGTGTTCTACTGTCGTCACGCTCTGATGAGCAAACAGAACTGGCTGCTCAGGTGCTCCTGAATATTAAACAAGGAATAAAGCCTCTTATTCCAGCAGCCAGTTCGACCGGTGAAGCGTCCAACCCAACAGTGGGAGCCATAACACCAGGTAACTCTGTTTCGGTCGAGGGAAGTGTAGAATCAAGTGGAGCGAGCACCTCAAAAACTAAAGCTCACCTGGCGACGACGGAAACTAAAGCTCACCCAGCAAAGACAGCAAAAGGGAAGAAGCCTGCAAGTTTCTCTTTGGGAAGCTTGGCGAGGTCTGATAGACCGCGAGCGGAAGAGCCTTCTCTAACCCAGCAACATTTGGGGCCAAATGTTGTTTTGAGAAACTTCACTGAGTCTGAGCTAACGTCCACACCCGCCACTCGTGACGCTCCGTCTAAACTGCAGCTGTGGTCGGCTACAGTTACGGTTTCTTCCTCAGGTTCAGATAAGCACACACGACCGCACACTAGCTACCTGACTTCGGATATCCAGGCAGTTGTGCGAAGACCTTCCCAGTCTTTGCCCGTGAAGTCGAGCCATCCGGAAGCTAGTGATCCGAGGCTTCATTCATTTGGACTTTCGGAGAAGAGATCTATGTCCGAATCTCTGTCCCTGGTGCAGCAAGCGGCTAAAAAACAAGACCGCTGCTCCTGAAGCCTCTGTAATGGACTTGTTGTCGCAAATTGCACAGCTTCCCAGCAAGTGCAAGAGCAGCCTTCTGCAGACTCAGGTGGTGAGCTATCAGACAGTGCTGGGTCGGTCCGGTCATCTGTACATTCATATGCTGTTGACCGAAATTCTCAGCGGAATCAGTCGGATGGTGTTTATGCGACTGATGGGGCTGTGCGGAGCAGCTGCAGATCTTACTCCTATGGGCCTCCTGCACACGCATCCCCTCCAGATTTTCTTTACTCAGAACTGGAGTGTGAAGGCACATTCGCCCGAAACCCAGATTGCTCCAACAGACCAAGTAAAACAAAAGGTTCAGATTTGGGTGGATCTTCAGTGGCTGCCTCAGGGAGTTCTGCTTCAACTTCCGGATCCGGTCTTCACGATTATGACGGATGCAAGTCTGATGGGCTGGGGTGCGTCCCTAAGTCCTGCGGACTTGAAGTGTCAGGGTCTTTGGGACCCACGATTCCTAGAGAAGCACATAAACATCAACAAGATGATGTATATCTGGCTAGCACTACAACATTGGATTGCTCAAGTAGCAAACATCTATGTTCAGTTTCTGTCAGACAACTCGACGGTAGTGGCTAATCTCAAGAACCAGGAAGGCACTCATTCAATTCTGTTATGCGAATTAACGAGAAGATTCTCATGTTTGCTCTGAGTCATCATGTTCATCTCTCAGTTCGTCATATACCGGGTCATCTGAACATACTAGCAGACTTGCTCTCTTGGAAAGGCCGCCTGTTACCTTCAGAGTGGACTCTCAATAAGCGAGTATTCTTGTACGGAAAACATTTTACAGGACCAAACAGTCTGTAGACATTTACGATCCAACCATTCCTCTGATTGCCAATTTCCTAGTTTACATGTTTGATGTATTAAACTTGCAGCCCGTCACAATTAAGGGCTATAGGTCTATGTTATCACACACTTATCCTCATCATGATAACTTGGCTGTTGGATCAGATTCTTCTTTATCCAAGCTAGTTAGAAATTTCTCTATCAATAGACCTAGAACCCTCAAATTAATTCCTAAATGGAAATTGGCTTGGGTTCTGTTGAAGCTCCGTTTGACTCATTAGACGATGTAGAGTTCAAATTCTTGGTCTATAAAACGGCCTTTCTCTTAGCCTTTGCATCTGCCAGAAGAGTGAGTGAACATCGATCAAATTTTATTAGAAAGGGAAGAAAAGGATTCTTTCTTTCCCCGATTCCTAACAGAAAGGATATATATGTTCATTCTATCACTAGATGGATTCAGTTGGCAATATGTATTGCTTATGAAAGTCTATCTTCGGATCAACGTACTGTCATCAAGATTGCAACGCATGAGGTTAGAGCACTGTCTACTTCTTGGGCTTATTCTAACAGTATAGCCATTACTGATCTTATGAAGGCTGCATACTGGACACAGCCCTCTTCATTTACCAAGTTTTACCTTAGAAATTTAGAGTCCATCCTCTGTGACCTTAGATCTTTAAGTCCTCTTTCTGTTGCTCAGAATGTCGTCCATTAATCTTACATCTAGAAGATGTCTTAGGCAGTCTGTTCAAGCACTGATGCCGTTCCGCTGCCCTCTTTGTTCTGAGATATTTTCCTTCAGAACAAGGGGAAGGGGTGGGGGACGGTTTTTTCCTTAAGTTATCTGTTTTTTTGTGAAAAGCAAGGGAATGCCTTCTCCAGAGACAATAGTCTAGCATCAGTGCTGGGTGGTTTTAATGTGTAGCTCAGTGTTAAGCAATAACTGTCTCATTTATGTATTGTTTTCAAAGTGCAGCTCACTGTGAAGCATTTGTATATGTCACGTGTCAAACAAGCATTTCCATACAATCCTCGGACACTTTTAAATGAGTATAAAGCGTCTCATTCTCTGGACTAGCTTTATAATTGGTTTCCTTCACCGAATTAGCATACAGGGTAATGCTTGCATTAAATGGAGAAATTATGTAATTCTCAATTACATTGTTGGTTTTATGTCATTCTCTTCTTTTTATAAGAGAAGGACGTATGCAATTCCTCTGTCTTCTCCTATTCTCCTGTACTAGCTATTCTTCTGAGAGATTGGATATTTCTCCAGGTCCTACGCCCTCCAGACTTTTTACTATTCAGCTAAGTCTGGGCCATTGGTCGTAGTATAAAAATATAATAAATTTAAAGTAATTTGTATATTTTTTTATACTTAACAATGGCCGAGACGGAGATGGCCCTCCCATGAGTGGGCACTCATACCTCCCCGATGATTATAACATTTAGCGGCACTATAGAAAGAATGATGCTTGGCGCCAATTCTGGTACCTTCCTGGTTACCGTGCATGCGCAGTAAACAAAAGTATGGAGGACTAGATAGGACTTCAATTTTTTGGTTTTGTATGCCAATTTTGGGAATTGGCAGTTCAAAATTTGTGTTTAGCCCTAGATTTTATCGAGTTTTCACCAGCTAAATCTGGGCCATTGGTAAGTATAAAAAATATACAAATTACTTTAAATTTATCATTTCTTTTTCAGTCAAAATATTTTCTTTGGAGATAAGTCAATTGTAGGCTGTAAAAGTTTGTGTTTAGGCCACACAAAGTAGATCTGTTTCTCAGGCCATTATTTGTAAAATTGCATGTGGGTGAGCGTTTTATTTTATTTATTTCTGTAATTATTTCTTTGCCATCAAAAGTTCATGTTCTTGGTTTATGTTTTAGGACTCATAATCTCTGGAATAGCATGGGTGGTGGTGTATTTTATTTATCCTGTGAGAGCAAGAAGGCTTTGCAATGCTATCAATTTTTTTTTACTTGGGTAAAATATCAGACATAAACCATTTAATTTTTATTAGCTCCACTGACAAAGTCAGCAGAGCTTTTCTTATACTGATTCGTCCGTCGTCCGTCGTCTGTCGTCCGTCGTCCGTCATCTGTCGTCCGTCGTCCGTCTGTCCGTCCGTCTGTCCATCGTCAACATTTTATTTGTCCAAGCCATAATTTCTAAACCGCTGAATATTTTTCCACCAAACTTCATAACAATATGTATTATCAATAGACGGTGTGTCATCAATTATTCTGTGGTCTGTAAATCCACAGGGTCAAGGTCACAGGTCAGAGGATCAAGAAAATCTTAAGATATTTTTGATATTTGTTTGTCCAAGCCATAATTTCTGAACCGCTGAATATATTTTTATACTGTACCAATGACCCAGACATAGCTGGTGCTAACTCTTAAAATATAGGGCCAAACACAAATTTTGCCCCCCAATCCCCAAAATTTGCATCTAAAACTAAAGAAAACATGTCCTGAGAGGCCCTCCACACTTCGCCCCTACTGCGCATGCGCAGTGTCAAGGACGTTCCGAAATTGGCGCCATTTATCATTCTAAGTTTGGCCCTTCATCAGTTAACATCTGACTGATCTTTGTGCTTTTAAATCTCAGTTTAAATGATGCCAGACACATAAATATTAGTGAAATGGTGATTCTAAGGAGGATAGAAAAGGAGGAGAGGAAAAGAATGTGTGACAGAATATTATCAGGCCTGTAACTTAAAATTTTTTAATGAAATTATGTTAAGTTACCTATTTTCAAGGCAGCAGCCATTTTGTTGTCATTCTGATTATTTAGTTACACTGTTTTTACAAGTGTTTTTCCTCTCTCCCTGTCCTTTAAGTTCCCCCTTGCTATTCTCCCATGCTTTTGGCATAATTTCTGTAATTATTATTACTAAAATTTCTTGGGAGTTTAGCTGAATAACAGAATGAATTCTGTTCTTTCCCCATGTTTACGTCTTCACCTATGGGTGGTTAGGCGTTGTGTTCTGCATCTACCATCTGATGTTCTGCAGTTTCTTCCCTGGAAGTCTCTGTTTTGCATCAGATGGTGTATTTTTGGTAACTGATTTCGGGCCTGGGTGCCTGGAGTCTTATTTTAGTGTTTTTACACTCATTGTTTACATTTACAACAGCCCTCTGTGTGAGGGGGGGATTTCTAAATAATAATATCTTTATGTTATTTCAATCATAACTAGATACATTATTATTGTTCGTAAGTGTTGAATAAATTGTTTAAAATATTTTTAAAATTTTTGTCCACACTTAGGCTTGGGATCCATTGGGGCTCAATGTTACTTTTCAGAAACTTGGGCTGTTCTGAAAAAATATTTTTTCAAAATATTTTGATTTCAATTATTTTTTCTATATTAATGGATCATATTATTATTATGTATTTTGATTGCCAGGGGTTAGTGCGAGTACCAGGACTTGTTTTCTTTTCACATTGAAAGGATATTGATCAATTGTTTTAAGAGGAAGTCTTCCTCTGACCTTATTATCATTCTATATGTGGTCAGTGTACTCGCATTAACTCCGGTTCTGTATCGTATGATTTCGATGACAATATGGGAAGCGTATGTCACGGTATGTTGTTGGGGATTTGGACACTCCGGTCCTTTCCCCGCAGGGTCACTCTACTTTATCAATTTCTATTTCAGACGATCAAGATTAGGGTGATGTATCTGTGATGTCTTCCAACAGTGTGCCTCCGTCGTCACAATTAATGAAGGGCTAGCGGAAAAGTGCTCATGTAATACGCCAATTGCCTAAGAGGACCCTAGTAGGTTCGACGGCCTTTGACGTCCGCTAGCTCGCCCGGTGTAGCGTCCATTCACCGAATGGTTCGGCAGCCGGGTTCGTCCGTTGCGGTCTAGAAGGAATTTTGGGGTGATGCGAGCACTATAAAATTAACTTAATGCACACCCAGTGACGGCGGATCGGAGGGAGAACGGAGGAAGCCTTTTAGTCCGGTTCATAGCTCGTTCCGGTCCATCCGGACGGCAAGCGAGAGAGGCCCCTCTCTCGTTCAACAACATCTGGCCCCAGATGTTGTGGTACAAATGTGTCGTTAGCGGAGCATACGTCCGTCGCTCGGGACGCTCCGTTGTATAGGCAGTCCGCTGAGACTGCTAAGGCTTCCTCTTCTCGTCAGCGCACACGACCGCACCTTGGCTGCGTGACCGCCGATATATTACCAGCTTCGCCGATCAAGGATTCTTCGGCGACCAGGTCACACCATCCGGCAGCCAGGGATTCGAGACCGATGGACTCCGGACGTTCGCATAGGAAAAGTATGCGGGAGCCATCTGATGCGGAGCTGCCCTCGGCGAAGCAGCGATAGACTGCGCCTCCGCAGGTCTCGACGCCGGACATTCTTGTGCACATAGCACAGCGTATCGCAGCATCCCAGCAGCCGACAGAAACGGTGTCGGATCGAGAATTATCCGACAGCGCTGGGTCGGTAGCCGGGGACTCGAGGCCTGCAGACTCCGGACGTTCGCATAGGAAGTATGCGGGAGTCAACGTACACGGAGCTTCCAGCGGCAATGCATCGTAAGTCCGCTACTGCACAGGCCTCGGGAACGGACGTGCTTTCCTTAATAGCACAGTTTATCGCAGCATCCCAGCATCAACTGAATCTGTCGCATATATTTTATCCGACGATGCTGGGTCGGGACGCTCCGCGGAAGCGGGTACGGACGTCCGAAAGTTTCATCCGGTCCGACGGGATACCGAAAGGGATTCGGTGGATTTAAAGCTTTCCCTTTCGGAACAACATATGCTGCGATGCCGGATAAGAAACTGATAGCGTCGGTGGACTTAGAAATTTTTGGTTCGGTTCAGGGACATCGTCCCTCAGTTCCGACATAGTCCAATAACGTCACACAAACTTTCGAATTATTGAACGACGCTATATATATTATTATTTTATGCTTGCTATCCAAGCATTTCTGGTTTCTTGTTCGAAGAGCTATGGAGATGTCTTTCAAAAGTGTGCCTCTGTCGTCATAGTTAATGAAGAGTTAGCGGCAATAAGTGCTCATGGAATATGTCTATCGCTTACGGAGTGACATTCGCTAGCTCACCCGGTGTAGCGTACATTCATCGAATGGTTCGGCTGCCGGGTTCGTCCGTTGCGGTCTAGGAAGGAGATTTGGGTGATGCAAGCACTTTAATTACTTTAGTACTCACCCAGTGACGGCAGATTGAGGACAGATCGGAGGAAGCCAACAACATAGGGGACCGCATGTTGTGGTTCAGATATTTTACATTCGGAGCATATGTCCGTTGCTCGGGACGCTCCGTTATATTGACAGTCCGAGAGACTGTCTTTAATGCTTCCTCATCCTCACAGCAGGGCACACGACCGCACATTGGCTACGTGACCTCGAGTATCCGATCAGTTTCGGCATTCAGTGATTCCACAGCGAATAGGTCGCGCCATCCGGTAGCCAAGGGACACGAGGCCTATACACTCCGTTCGCTCGCATATTGGAAGTATGCACGGGGTAACGATCTCGGAGCTTCCTGCGGCAATGCATCGTAAGACCGCTGCTCCTCAGGCCTCAGTGACGGACGTGCTATCCGAGTTAGCACAGTTGTTTCGCAGCATCCCAGCAATTGACGGTTTCTCGGTCGAATCAGGAATTATCCGACGGCGCTGGGTCGGTGCGGTCCGCGGTTGCATCAAGCTACGGACGACCGAACGCTTTATAGGGTCCGACAGGATGGCGAAAGGGATTCGAAAGATTTCGAGTTTTCCCTTTAGTAGTATCGGAAGATGCCTTTCATATCTTCTGGCATTTCTTCCAGTGATTATTTTTCGGACTTCATTGCTGCGATCTTGGATAAGAGACTTATAGCGTCATTGGACTCGGATTTTTCGATCGGTACAGGGACTTTGTCCCTGACTTACCGACGCAGTCCAATATTGTCATTACAACATGTGTTTTATTTTTCGACGCTATATATTTATATATATATACAAGACGGCTACTAAGCATGATAGTTTAGTTTCTTGTCCGCGTGGCTCATTTCTGCCATTTTATCTTTTTTTACATATAGTTTATTTTGGCAGAGCAGGGCATACCGAGAGTTCATATGCGTCTAGACGGTGTGATTAAAGACTGCATATATTCTTTTTCACCGTTTATGGCTTTTCCAATCTCAATGTTGGGAACGACATTATGTATATTAGACTTAACTTAGACGCTTTATTATACGTAATCCGCCTTACTGAGGCGTTATCATTACGTCTTCAAGAAAAGATTTACGGGATATTATTCTCAATGTAATTTCTTTTGAGGGCAGTAGTTTGTTCACGTATAACTCCGCCCTTCAGTGGCTGATTGGAGTTGGTTAGACGTGATGCAGCCCTAGCTACATCCACGCGTGGATAGTAGGTTAAGAACTCTCTCAGAGTCGCTTCGTTCTCGGAGGAGCTTCTCTTCGACGGCAACTTTCCGGCAATCCATGAATTGCTTGATTTATACATTCTCTTGTCTATCTAGTGTTACAAGAGATTCAGACTGGGGCAAACATTCGGTGGTTGACTCAGAGAGTGCCGCCGCAGTTGCCGGACCCGAGTGTGGCTGTTATGACGGTTGCCAGTCAAACAGATTGGGATATATACTGATCCCTACGGATTCGAAGTGCCAGGGTCTTTGGGTTCCGCAGTCTTTTAGCTATCAGTTAACTTCCGCGGAATAATGTTTTTTAGGCTTGCTTTATGTCATTGCATGAACATTATTCAGAAACGCATGCCCAAATTCCTGTCCTTTAATTCGACAGTAGTGGCGTATCTCCGGAACCAGGGAGGCACTCTTTCGTTTCCGTTATTCAATTTAATGGAAAGAATCCGTCTGTTGGTTATAGTACACCAAGTTCAGTTTTGGTCCGTCATATTCTGGGTCGTCTGATTGTTTTATCGCACTCCCGTTCTCTTACGGGTCGCTTGTTGCTGTCAGAATGGACTCTCAACAAACAAGTATTCAATCAGATTTGCTATCTATGGGAGCGCCCAATGATGTTTTATTTATGACACAGCTGGCTAATCAATTGCAGACGTATGTGTTGGCTTGTCCAGATCTCTGAGCTAATACTGTTAACGCTCTATTGATCTATAGGACAGAATGATAGGATACGCGTATCCTCCGGCGCTGTTGTTTTTAGCAGGTATTGCTAAGATAAACAACCACAATACATTTCTGTTGATAGCATCTCTATCTTCACAGAGATCATGAGTAATTTACTCTCTTGTCTACTGTGGATCTTAACGTGAAATCTTCCTCTATGTGAGGATCTTTTTTCACTGGTAAATCGTGTCATCTTTATCACAACCAGCAAGGTCGCAACCTTCATGTATTCCGTTGTGTGGTCCGTATTGCATTGTAAGCACTATACTGGACGAGCTTTGGACGCGATTTCTTACTATAGGAGATCCTCTGCTTCGCTATTCTATGCGACTAAAGTGGAGGCTCTTCCGTCGTGGTGTAGGGATCATTATGTTCATATGGTTGATCCCTCCATACTACTCATTGCTATTTTTTAGTATACTTGTTTCACAAGATCTACTGCAGCCTGTTGTTATTTAGGTTATAGGTTTATGTTACCTCATACCTATGCACTCTACGATAGTTTACAATTGAGTCTTTTGTCTCTTTATCTAAGTCAGTTAGTAACTTTTTGATAAATAGACTTAGAATCTTTAGATTAAATTCCTATACGGATTTTAACTTCAGGTTCTTATTTAGCTAAGTAATCATTTGAGCCTCTGGAAACAGTAGTTTTCAAATTCTGACCTTTTAGACAGTAATTCTGTTGGTTTCTCTTTTACTGTAGAGTCAGTGAGTTTCATGCACTATCGATGGATGATTTTCACTTTCATAGTTTCGGAATCAATACTTCCGTTACTATTTAGGTTGGATTGTTGCATAAGAGTTAGGCTCCTATTATCCGGAACCTATTATTTTAAGGTCCTTCCGTCTTCGTATGGGCATAGGCCTTTACTCTTTCCGGGTACAGTTTATGTATTTATAAACAGATATCTGTTTATTACAAGGGCGTAAGCTTCTTCTGTCTTTGATGTCTAGTAGAAGGACGTTACGCTCCATTTTATTGTTAATGGATTCTATTAACTAGCGTACTGCTTATGGTATATCATTGGCTTAGCAGTTGTGCTTAAGATTTCGGCTCATGAAGTAAGAGTTCTTCTACTTCTTGGGCTTACATTAATAGTGTTCTATTATAGATTTTTGAAGGCTGCTCATTGCGCTCAGCCATCCACATTCATGAATTTTTATCTCAGAAATATCGAGTCCATTTCTGGAGGCCTCTATTGTTAGGTCTATTATCTACTGCTCAGAATGTCATTCACTTAACAGTTGCTACTATAGCTAGGTAGGCTGTCTGTTTCGGCAGTGTCTCCGTTCGGCTGCCCTCTTCGCTCTGGGCTATTTGACCCAGGGCAAGAAAAAGGGGGGGGGGGGGGGGAGGGTGTTCCCTTGGGTCACCTGTTTTTACTATGAAAACAAGGGGATACCTCCTCCGGAGTTAGTAATTCTGAGCTGTTATTGGGATGGTTGTTTAGTGAGAAGTTTAAGTTTATAAAATTCATTCAAGTCTTAGTTTTTAAAGTATAGCTTTTGAATATTGCATATGTCAACGGACATGATTATGCAATTCTCACACACTTTTAGGAGTATAAGAGTCTCTATTCTCTAGACTTACTTTATTATTGGCTTACTTTAAAAATTATTAGTATAAGGATTATTGGATATTAATAGAGTACATGGATGTATGAAGCTCAATTTTTGGAAGGTGTTGTATCTTTCTAATTTATCATAAATAAGAAAGATACATGTAAGGCCTATTACTTCTTTTCCCTACAGGGGATGACTCTATTTTATTTTATTGAGCGTATTCCATTTTGCTCTATGTCCTTGGCCCTCCAGCCTTTTTACTATTCAGCTATGTCTGGGTCATTGGTACAGTATAAAAATGTTAAAAAATTTATAGTAATTTATATATTTTTTATACTTACCAATGACCCAGACGGGGATGGCCCTCCCAGGAGTTGGGAACTCTTGCCTCCCCGCTGAGTACATAGCGCTTACCAGGCACTGGTTATTAGAATGATAAATGGCGCCAATTTCGGAACGTCCTTGACACTGCGCATGCGCAGTAGGGGCGAAGTGTGGAGGGCCTCTCAGGACATGTTTTCTTTAGTTTTAGATGCAAATTTTGGGGATTGGGGGGCAAAATTTGTGTTTGGCCCTATATTTTAAGAGTTAGCACCAGCTATGTCTGGGTCATTGGTAAGTATAAAAAATATATAAATTACTATAAATTTTTTAACTTTTACACCAAACTTCATAACAATATGTATTATCAATAGACGGTGTGTCATCAATTATTCTCAGCGGAGATCTCTAGGCGTGACAGGCCTCTTGTTTTTTTAAGTTTACATTGATTATAAAAAGAGAGCATGCAGCAACCAAAAGGACTATTGCGGGAAGGCCTGAAGAGAAGATTTTTGATTTTTAATTTTTTTAGGCTTTGGGTGATTTTTGTTTCTGTGGGTCTATCCAGGTCACTGATATTTTTAATGAAGACCCTTGCTTAATATATCCATATTTGAGATGATATAAACAAAAATGCAGCTTTTTATTTAATTTAATCTTATTTGTTTTACAAGGATTGGCGAACAAGTTATGCAACTTATATTAACATATTAACACCTCTCCTTGGCCCAATGGCGTAGGTGTGTGGGATGACCTTCATAGTAGCAACTTCGTGGCCTAGCTCTTCTCGAATACTATGAAGGGATATTTAGCCTGCACGGAGTGTGTCTCTCTCTGCACAGAGGACAGCTGCTTTACGTCCCCACCCGATAGGATTATACGCAGCTTTGAGGAGCTTTCTTGAATTTGGATCAACTGAATAAAGCACGGATTAGGTGAGCAGACCAGAAGTAATATCCTTCTTGTTCAACCACTTAACTGGTCGTATGCTGGAAGCCACTATCATGGCTTTAATGAAAAGTGAGGGTACCGTGCTGAAGTCTTCACATTCTTTGGTCAAGTTTCATATTCAGTCACTAGCAAATATATTTTATTATACCCCCACAAAACGAAGTTTAGGGGGGTATATAGGAGTCAACTTGTCTGTCGGTCAGACTGTCGTCGTCAGTCCGTTGCAATGTAAATTTGTGGAGCGAACTACTTCCACAGTTTTAGCCATGTTTTCATAAAACTTCACAAAAATGATCAACATGATGAGGGGAAGTGCGTGACATAATTTTTGTCCTGCTCGATTTCAAGATGACCATATTGGATTTTTTTTTTATTTAGAAAAATTAAATGCCACTTTTCAGTCACCCACACAAGCGGTATGCCACAGTGGGGGTATACCAGGCGACAGACCATCTCTAGTTAATATAGATTTGCTTTATCAACCCTTTACCCAACTCAACAGCCAAAACCGGCCAGCACTGTTCTAAAAATCGCCCATATATTTTCATTATTTTTTCACACACGTTCCAATGAGGGGTCATAACATATGTTTTTGAAACAAAAAATGATAAAAATTAGTTATTCGAGAATTTTTTTGCAAGTGTCGTCTGCTTTTCATGTTAGGTAAAGGGTTAAAGAGTAGTGCCTCTTGACACTCTCCAATCATTTTTAATAAAACAAATTTTGATAAATAAATTCCGACATCCAAAAATAATGTAGCACTGAACCAGTAACCAGTTAAATAATACCAGCACTTGATATTGATCTATAGGAAGCTCTTAAAGACAACTTCCCAAGGATCAGTGTTATGTTGTATAACTTGAGTACAAGTACAGGTAGTAGTGGTTTGGAATAGTTTATTAAGAATTTTTAAATGCTTTGTATAAGTACAAACTCAGAGATGATTAACCTTAAGGACCTAATTGTAACTTTGATCACTTTTTACTGCCAGAATACATGTATCCCAACATGCAGTCTGTGGATAAACTTAGTTTGTCCCTACATCCCAAAAAATTCTCTCTTTTGATTGGTCAGAATGCCTTGGATAAAAAGCCTTGGCAACAGGTGCACCCAACATCCAAGGTATATGAGAGTGTACAACATCCAGGATTTAAGCGCACCTGAAACTTTGGAGCTATATGGTTTAAATGAAAAAAACTTTTCACTTCCATGTGCCTTGTTACTGCGTAAAATCGAACCAAAAAACATGAAAATAGGCAAATGTCATCAGATTTTCGACAATTTGATCATATTTTGCTGTTATAAATTAAATAGTCGAATAATTAAATGAAACAGCTTGAGAAAAATAAAATAAGAGCAAATATCATCCCCTGAGTTCCAATGTGTTCTATATGCCTACTGGCAAATAGAACAAATTGGAATTCAGGGGACGATATGTCAACAAAATACTGTTTACTTGTTTCCTTAATGACCCAAGGGATGTAACTCTATCTGTTGTTTTCTGCATTTGTAAAACCAAAACAGTTATTCATGAATTTGGCCTAACTTTTTACGGAGCGTGAGAAATGCGTCCACAAATTTTTCTCCAATTTGTTTCTATTGTGTTTCAAATGGAACAAAAGCTTTATCTCTGTCAACATGTATGATATATGGAGATTTAATACCTGGATGTCTCATTTAAGCACCTCGGCTGCAGCTCGATGTTTAAAAGCCGACATCCAGGTATTAAATCCCCATATACCATAGATGTTGGCAGAGATATCTTATAATGTTACATTCAAAATGTGGTTAGAGACTTTAAGCTGAAAGGTTGACAGTTTGATCCTAACCAGCGGTAACTGCATTGTGTCCATGGGCTTGACACTGAATTCTGATTGCCCATGTGGGGGCACAGTGGCACTGTGTACTAAGGCATACTGCAGATCGATGGTGCACTTGCCTTCAACTGCTGTTAACTCTGCTCATGCAGAGTTAGTAAGTTGGAGAGTTTGACAGTTGCTTGCCACTGCTCATTGGTGCTCAGGTACTCTGGCTTCCTCAACCCATGAAACTGCCGACACGATGTGACCCTGGCTGTTTAAAGTGCCATTAAACTCCAATAAAACAAAATAAACATACATTGCAAGAACCATGGCAGTTGTTTCTATACAAGTTTTGGCTGTCAATGTAGGCAGTTAAGACTTGCGTAGAAACAACTGCAATGCCATAGGTTCCCCTCGGGAACCCCGGGAAGTGAAGCAGTGCCTGTTCACTGCGGTACACAGGCTCTGTTTTACTTGTAAAATAGGACCCAGTCACCAATGCTTGGGAGGTGCAAACCCTCTCTAAAATAGGCAACAAGGCTTATTAACGCTCACCCCTGGTCTTGAGTTGATACTCATGTTGTGGTCATGATTAGCCATTGTGCCAAAATATGTGACCTTAAACACCAGTAAATAAATGCCATAGGTTGTAGACTATGAAATGTAAAAAATGTAAAAAATGTAAAAAATCTCCAAGCCTTTATGGTTTAAAATAATGTTGGACAGAGCCTTTGAAAGTTCTTGGTGGTTCTTTTGAAAAGTCTTTGAATATTCACGTTTGTTCACCTCTTTGAAGTATTTGAACCCTGTTCTGTTGAATATTATATGAATGAATATTATATAACGCATTATTGATCTCAGATTTCTTAGACTTGTTATTTTCATTAGTATGTCACATTATAAGTTGTCTCCGCCAACATGTATGGTATATGGAGATTTAATACCTGGATGTCGTTTTTTAAACACCGAACCGCAGGCGAAGTGTTTAAATGAGACATCCAGATATTAAATCTCCATATACCATACATGTTGGCATAGATAACATTTTTGTGTCGCCGCCCCACGAAGTGGGGAGCGACATATAAGGATTACTTTTGTCGTCTTGCGTCGTCCGCGTCACACTTTCTCTTATCCGCCACTCCTCTTTAACCTATGAATGGATTTTGATGAAACTTTCAGTGATTCTTTATCACATAATGGCATTGTGCACCTCCTATTTTGTGGGGAGCAACATATAGGGATTACTTTTGTCGTCTTGCGTTGTCCGCTTCGTCGTCATTTTTGTGTCTCCGCCCCACGAAGTGGAGAGCGACATATAGGGATTACTTTTGTTGTCTTGCATCGTCCGCGTCGTCGTCCGCGTCACACTTTCTCTTATCCGCCACTCCTCTTCAACCTATGAATGGATTTTGATGAAACTTTCAGTGATTCTTTATCACATAATGGCATTGTGCACCTCCTATTTTATTTTTTGATCCTCTGTATTTTTTCCAGAGTTATGCCCCTTTTCCACTTAGAATTCTGTCTGAAACGCCAGGCAACACACGTCTTCAATGGAAGACTCACATCTAAGTTGTCCCATTTGAAACACAATACAAACATAGTGGAAATAAATTTGTGGTTGCATTTCTCAGCTTCACAATCACTTGGACCAAATTCGTTATAATTATTTTGTTTTTATAATCGCAGAAGACAATATATAGAGTTACATCCTTTGGGTCATTAAGGAAACGAATAAACAATATTTTGTTGACATATCGTGCCCTGAGTTCCAACGTGTAGGCAGTAGGCACATAGAACACATTGGTACTCAGGGGATAAATTATTTGCTCTTATTTTATATTTATGATTGAATTGTCGGAAATCTGATGATAGTTGGGACTGTTTTCGTTTTTTTTTCGTTAGATTTTTATTTCGAGGCGAGCAAAAGCGGAAAGCGTTCATTTAAACCATATACCCCCGATGTTTTGCGTGCGCTTATACCCTGGATGTTGCACGCTCTCATATACCTTGGATGTTGGGTGCATCCTTTGCCATGGCTATTTGTCCAAGGCATTCTGACCAATCAAAAGACAGAATCTATCGGGATATAGAAACAAAACAGTTTATCATCAACACGAAAGAAAGAAACTTTATAAATGAATCACTGTATGTTTTGTAAAAAACACAATGTTCAGTTGGTGGATACTGTGTAACATGAAGAGAAGTGAGAACAATATGAGGAGAGGATTCAGCTGAGCCTCATATCGTTCTCGCGGAGACTCATGTGACATCATATCTTCAATTAAACATCCTGTAACTTATTTATTTTGACAGCCTACCAAGTGTTTGCAAACCATTTCATGTTTTCATTCTATTTTCCTATCAGCTTTCATTTGTTTACAAAATAAGCGGGTAGTGATGCAAGGGGAGTAATCCAGACTCATTGATTGCCAAGAAAATTATTAATTTATTACCGTTGGTATTTTTGGGTGTATTTGCAAGTCTGCCTGCTTTTCTACACATTGAACTGAAATCAAACTAAAGTACCAATCAGCTGAATTGAGATAGCAGCAATACAAACAAAAATGTGGACATTGACAATTAACCCTTTGATACTTTTGTACGTCATATTAAGTACGAAAGCAAACAGCGTGTTGATACTTTTGTACATCTTATGACTTTGTGGTCATTTGTTTTGTTATTATTTTTCGATTTTTTGAAGTTTTAATCTCAATTCCTATTTTCTCCTGAATAGTGCTCACTGACAACCATTGAGCCAAATGTTATCGCAGCTTAAAATACTAATATAATCCTGTTGTAAAGCATTCTTAACTGGTTGAGTGCTAGAAGCCACTATCAGGTCTTTCAAAAAAATGAGGATATCAAAGCAAAAGCCAACACTTTCCTTGCTTATATTTCATATTCAATCAAACACAAATAATATTTTGTTTATATAAATTTGTTCTCCAATAATTTGCAATAAAACAAATTTTTTAGACCACCAAAAATAATCTTGCCCTCAACCAGATAATCACTAATGTGAAAAATATCTAGTTATTTGTACTTTCCGATGATTGACGTCGCATTTTGAAAAGCGTCAAGAAACTGAATTCCCAGTGACATTTGAACGACAGGATAATTAAAGTCTCAAAGGGTTAATTTACTGCCAGTATTGAATTAATACAGGTTCCCTGTGGACGATTATTGTCAGTGTATTCCTCAATCCTCCCTCACTAGTTATGACCATTTATTTGTTAATCCATCTGGCAGGCATAATAAATTCATTTATGTGGACCTTGGACCTAGATTATATGTTTGTTGTATTCTTTTATTTGATAGATATCCTTTAGATCAGTTTAACAGTCTATCAAACTGAATATCCAAACTAAGCAGTAAGATTTTAAAAAAAACTTTAATCTGTTTTCATTAGTTTTTAGCTCACCGAAGGGAGCTCAACTTATCACTTGCCGTCTGTCGTCGGCGTCCGGCGTGAACTTTACATTATCGACTTCTCCTCCCAAACCAATAGCCCAATTTTATTCAAATCTTGGTCAAATATTCGTCCACTAATACCAATTCGGATTTGTTCAAATAAAGTTGCCTCTCCCCCTGGGTGGTGCCACACCCCCAAGGGGCACCAAAATCCTTAAAATTCTTCTTCTCATGAACTATTAGTGGCAGAGACCTGATATTTGGTTTGCAGCTTCCTTTTGGGTTGTAGACTCAGGCTTGTACACAGAAAGTTCGAGGGGCAATATTTGCCATTGTTATGGGAGGGGCAGTAATTTTGGCCACGCCCAAAATTTCTATTTTCCAAACCGAGAGGCTGATTTGAACCAAATTTTATGTGAGGGCTTATTGGGTCATGAGTACTTGATTTATGGAAAAAAAAAAAAAATTTCCCGCAGCCCTGTGGGAACCGCAGGAGCTAAAAATAGAAAACATTTAAAACGCCCATATCTCCAAAACTGTACAGCACTGATAATTTTTATTTGGTGTGCAGCTTCCTTAGGACCAACAGAAAGGATTGGTAAAAAAAATTGCCATCGGTTTTATCATAGGGTACAGTTTCGGGACTTTGAAAAAGTGCTGAGTCAGCACTTTTTAACACTGTAGGCAATGGGAAAAACATTAAAAAATCTTCTTCTCCAGATCCAGCAGGCAGAATCTTTTGATATTTGGTATGCAACATTGTAGGGTGGATCTGATTCAAGTTTGTTCAAATCGGCCCCCTGGGTTCATATTTGGGCTCAGTATAGGAGCCTGATTTCGAACTTAGTGCATTTCAGGCAAATTTCTTAAAAAATCTTCTTCTCCAGATCCAGCAGGCAGAATCTTTTGATATTTGGTATGCAACATTGTGGGGTGGATCTGATTCAAGTTTGTTCAAATCGGCCCCCTGGGTTTATATTTGGGCTCAGTATAGGAGCCCAAATTTGAACTTACTGCATTTCAGGCAAATTTCTTTGAAAATCTTCTTCTCCAGATCCAGCAGGCAGAATTTTTTGATATTTGGTATGCAACATTGTAGGGTGGATCTGATTCAAGTTTGTTCAAATCGGCTCCCTAGATTCATATTTGGGCTGACTATAGGAGCTCAAATTCGAACTTAGTGCATTTCAGGCAAATTTCTTCAAAAATCTTCTTCTCCAGATCCAGCAGGCAGAATCTTTTGATATTTGGTATGCAACGTTGCGGGGTAGATCTGATTCAAGTTTGTTCAAATCGGCTCCCTGGATTCATATTTGGGCTTACTATAGAAGCCCGAATTCGGACTTAGTGCATTTCGGGCAAATTTCTTAAAAAATCTTCTTCTCCAGATCCAGCAGGCAGAATCTTTTGATATTTGGTATGCAACATTGTGGGGTGGATCTGATTCAAGTTTGTACAAATCGGCTTCCTAGATTCATATTTGGGCTCACTATAGAAGCTCGAATTCGAACTTAGTGCATTTCAGGCAAATTTCTTAAAAAATCTTCTTCTCCAGATCCAGCTTCAGAATCTTTTCATATTTGGTAAGCAACATTGTGGGGTGGATCTGATTCAAGTTTGTTCAAATCGGCCCCCTGGGTTTATATTTGGGCTCCATATGGGAGCCCAAATTTTAACTTAGTGCATTTCAGGCATATTTCTTAAAAAATCTTCTTCTCCAGATCCAGCAGGCAGAATCTTTTGATATTTGGTATGCAACATTGTGGGGTGGATCTGATTCAAGTTTGTTCAAATTGGCCCCCTGGGTTTATATTTGGGCTCGGTATAGGAGCCCAAATTTGAACTTAGTGCATTTCAGGCAAATTTCTTTGAAAATCTTCTTCTCAAGATCCAGCAGGCAGAATCTTCTGATATTGGGTATGCACCATGCTTAGGGGGGTGAGATTCAAGTTTGTTCAAGCCAAGTCCCTGGGTTCATATTTGGGCTCACTGTGGTAGCCCGAATTATAACTTAGTTCAAAATGAGGAATTTTCTTTAAAAATCTTCTTCAGATCCAGCAGTCGGAATGTTTTGATATTTGGTATGCAGCATCCTTAGGGGTGAGATTCAAGTTTGTTCAAGCCATGTCCCTAGGTCCATATTTGGACTCACTGTGGGAGCTCGAATTGTAACTTAGTTCAAAATGAGGACTTTTCTTTAAAAATCTTCTTCTTCAGCCATGTCCCTAGGTCCATATTTGGACTCACTGTGGGAGCTCGAATTGTAACTTAGTTCAAAATGAGGACTTTTCTTTAAAAATCTTCTTCTTCAGATCCAGCAGTCGGAATGTTTTGATATTTGGTGTGCAGCATCCTTAGGGGGGTGAGATTCAAGTTTGTTAAAGCCAAGTCCCTGGGTTCATATATGGGCTCCCTGTGGGAGCCTGAATTATAACTTAGTTCAATATGAGGAATATTCTTTAAAAATCTCCTTTTTTTTTAGATCCACTGGTCAGAATCTTTGGATATTTGGTATAAGCTTTTCTTAGGAGGAGCAGATGCAACTTGTTGAAATCAATTCTCTGGGTTGATATAAATTTAGGCTACCATGTCAGGTGAGCGCCCTCAGGCCCCTTGGGGCCTCTTGTTATATAAAGTGAAAGCTTGCTAGATGCATTTGTTGGGTTTTTTTTACCTTTATGGCAGTGAGCTGTATTTTTCCACTGTAGTGCAAACTAACTTCATGTGGTAGTGAAGTAATAGTGTTAATAAATAGTAATTGTTGGTAGCAGAACACTGTTCACTTATTTTAAAAAATCTATATTTTTATACTGTACCAATGACCCAGACATAGCTGGTGCTAACTCTTAAAATATAGGGCCAAACACAAATTTTGCCCCCCAATCCCCAAAATTTGCATCTAAAACCAAAGAAAACATGTCCTGAATGGCCCTCCACACTTCACCTCTACTGCGCATGTGCAGTGTCAAGGACGTTCCGAAATTGGCACCATTAATCATTCTAAGTTTGGCCCTTCATCAGTTAACATCTGACTGATCTTTGTGCTTGTAAATCTCAGTTTAAATGATGCCAGACACATAAATATTAGTGAAATGGTGATTCTAAGGAGGATAGAGAAGGAGGAGAGGAAAAATGTGTGACAGAATATTATCAGGGCTGTAACTTAAAATTTTTTAATGAAATTATGTTAAGTTACCTATTTTCGAGGCAGCAGCCATTTTGTTGTCATTCTGATTATTTAGTTACACTGATTTTTCAATGTTTTCCTCTCTCCCTGTCCTTTAAGTCCCCCCTTGCTATTCTCCCATGCTTTTGGCATAGTTTCTGTAATTATTATTACTAAATTTTCTTGGGAGTTTTAGCTGAATAACAGAATGAATTCTGTTCTTTTCCCCATGTTTACGTCTTCACCTACGGGTGGTTAGGCGTTGTGTTCTGCATCTACCATCTGATGTTCTGCAGTTTCTTCCCTGGAAGTCTCTGTTTTGCATCAGATAGTGTATTTTTGGTAACTGATTCCGGGCCTGGGTGCCTGGAGTCTTATTTGAGTGTTTTTACATTCATTGTTTACATTTACAACAGCCCTCTGTGTGAGGGGGGGATTTCTTGAAAATAATATCTTGATGTTATTTTAATCATAACTAGATACATTATTATTGTTCGTAAGTGTTGAATAAATTGTTTAAAATATTTTTAAAATTTTTGTCCACACTTAGGCTTGGGATCCATTGGGGCTCAACGTTACTTTTCAGAAACTTGGGCTGTTCTGAAAAAATATTTTTTCAAAATATTTTGATTTCAATTATTTTTTCTATATTAATGGATCATATTATTATTAGGTATTTTGATTGCCAGGGGTTGGTGCGAGTACTAGGACTTGTTTTCTTTTCACATTGAAAGGATTTTGATCAATTGTAATAAGAGGAAGTCTTCCTCTGACTTTTATAATCATTCTATATGTGGTCAGTGTACTCGCATTAACTCCTGTTCTGTATCGTATGATTTCGATGACAACATGGGAAGTGTATGTCACGGTATGTTAGTGGGGAATTGGACACTCCGGTCCTTTCCCCGCAGGGTCACTCTACTTTATCAATTTCTGTTTCAGACGATCAAGATTAGGGTGATGTATCTGTGATGTCTTCCAACAGTGTGCCTCCGTCATTACAATTAATGAAGGGCTAGCGGAAAAGTGCTCATGTAAATACGCCAGTTGCCTAAGAGGACCCTAGTAGGTTCGACGGCCTTTGACGTCTGCCAGCTCGCCCGGTGTAGCATCCATTCATCGAATGGTTCGGCAGCCGGGTTCGTCCGTTGCGGTCTAGAAGGAGTTTTGGGGTGATGCGAGCACTATAAATCAACCAAATGCACTCCCAGTGACGGCGGAGTAGAGGGAGAATGGAGGAAGCCTTTTAGTCTGGTTCATAGCTCATTCTGGTCCATCCGGACGGCGAGCGAGAGAGGCCCCTCTCTCGTACAATAACATCTGGCCCCAGATGTTGTGGTATAAAATGTTTCGCATTCGGAGCATACGTCCGTCGCTCGAGACGCTCCGACATATAGTCAGTCCGGAGTAGACTGTCAATAAGGCTTCCTCATTCTCATGGTAGCGCACACGACCGCTCTTGGCTACGTGACCTCAGATATCCAGTCAGCTTCGCCAGTCAGAGAATCATCGGCGACCAGGTCACACCATCCGGTAGCCGGGGACACGAGGCCTGCAGACTCCGGACGTTCGCATAGGAAAGTGTGCGGGAGTCAACGTACACGGAGCTTCCGGCGGCAATGCATTGTAAGACCGCTACTGCACATGCCTCGGGAACGGACGTGCTTTCCTAAATAGCACAGCTTATCGCAGCATCCCAGCATCAACTGAATCTGTCGCATAATTTTTATCCGACGATGCTGGGTCGGGACGCTCCGCGGAAGCGGGTACGGACGTCCGAAAATTTCATCCGGTCCGACGGGATACCGAAAGGGATTTGGAGGATTTCGAGCTTTCCCTTTGGAACAACATATGCTGTTGTGTATGTCATCTGACTTGATCTTCTACAGCTTCTTTCGTCGGACCAGAATGCTGTGATGCGGGATAAGAAACTGATAGCGTCGGTGGACTTCGAAATTTTTGGTTTGGTTCAGGGACATCGTCCCTCAGTTCCGACATAGTCCAATAATGTCACACAAACTTTCGAATTATTGAACGACGCTATATATATTATTACTATATGCTTGCTATAACCAAGCATTTCTGGTTTCTTGTTCGCAAAGTTACGGAGATGTCTTTCAAAAGTGTGCCTCTGTCGTCATAGTTAATGAAGAGCTAGTGGCAATAAGTGCTCATGGAATATGTCTATCGCCTAAGAGATCCCTTGTAGGATTGACGGAGTGACATTCGCTAGCTCACCCGGTGTAGCGTACATTCATCGAATGGTTCGGCTGCCGGGTTCGTCCGTTGCGGTCTAGGAAGGAGATTTGGGTGATGCGAGCACTATAATTACTTTGTTACTCACCCAGTGACGGCGGATTGAGGACAGATCGGAGGAAGCCTGTTAGTCCGGTTCCTGGCTTGTCCAGGTCCGTCCGGGCTGTGAGCGAGAGAGGTCCCTCTCTCATCCAACAACATAGGGGACCGCATGTTGTGGTTCAGATATTTTATATTCGGAGCATATGTCTGTCGATCGGGACGCTCCGTTATATTGACAGTCCGAGAGACTGTCGATAATGCTTCCTCATCCTCACAGCAGGGCACACGACCGCACATTGGCTACGTGACCTCGAGTATCCGATCAGTTTCATCATTCAGCGATTCCACGGCGAATAGGTCACGCCATCCGGTAGCCAAGGGACACGAGGCCTATACACTCCGTTCGCTCGCATATTGGTAGTATGCACGGGGTAACGATCACGGAGCTTCCAGTGGCAATGCATTGTAGGACCGCTTCTCCTCAGGCCTCAGTGACGGACGTGCTATCCGAGTTAGCACAGTTGTTTCGCAGCATCCCAGCAATCGACAGTTTCTTACTCGAATCAGGAATTATCTGACGGCGCTGGGTCGGTGCGGTCTGCGGTTGCATCAGGTACGGACGACCGAACGCTTTATAGGGTCCGATAGGGTGGCGAAAGGGATTCGAAAGATTTCGAGTTTTCCCTTTCGTAGCATCGGAAGCTGCCATTCATATCTTCTGGCATTATCTTCCAGTGATTGTTATTTCGGACTACATTGCTGCGATGTTGGATAAGAGACTTATAGCGTCATTGGACACGGAATTTTGGATCGGTTCAGGGACATTGTCCCTGACTTACCTACACAGTCCATCATTACAACATGTGTTTTATTTTTCGACGCTATATATGCATATAAGCCTGCTACCAAGCATGATAGTTTAGTTTCTTGTCCGCAATGCTCATTTCTGCCGTTTTATCATTTATACGAATAATTTATTTTGGCAGAGCAGGGCATACCGAGAGTTCATATGCGTCTAGACGGCGTGGTTAAAGACTGGAAATATTCTTTTTCGCCGTCTATGTCTTTTCCAACCACAATGTTGGAAACGACAATGATGTCTAGTAGACTTAACTTAGACGCTTTATCATACGTAATCCACCTTACTGAGGCGTTATCATTACGTCTTCAAGAAAAGATTTACGGAATATTATTCTCAATGTGATTTCTTTTGAGGGCAGTAGTTTGTTCACGTATAACTCCGCCCTTCAGTGGCTGATTGGAGTTGGTTAGACGTGACGCAGCCCTAGCTACATCCACGTGCGTGGATAGTAAGGTGAAGAACTCTCTCAGAGTCGCTTCATTCTCGGAGAAGCCTCTCTTCGACGGCAACTTTTCAGCAATCCATGAATTGCTCGATTTACACGTTCTCTTGTCTATCTAGTGTTACAAGAGATTCAGACTGGGGCAAACATTCGGTGGTTGACTCAAAGAGTGCCACTGCAGTTGCCGAATCCGAGTGTTATAGTTATGACGGTTGCCAGTCAAACAGATTGGGATATAATATTGATCCCAACGGATTCGAAGTGCCAGGGTCTTTGGGTTCCGCAGTCTCTAAGCAAGCAATTATCTTCCGCGGAATAATGTTTTTTAGGCTTGCTTTATGTCATTGCATGAACATTATTCAGAAACGCATGTCAAATCCTGTCCGTTAATTCGACAGTAGTGGCGTATCTCCGGAACCAGGGAGGCACTCATTCATTCTGTTATTCAATTTAATGGAAAGAATCCGTCTGTTGGTTATAGTACACCAAGTTCTGTTTCGGTCCGTCATATTCCGGGTCGTCTGATTGTTTTACCGGACTCCCGTTCACTTAGGGGTCGCTTGTTGCCGTCAGAATGGACTCTCAACAAACAAGTATTCAATCAGATTTGCTATCTATGGGAGCGCCCAATGATAATTTATTTACGACACAGCTTGCTAATCAATTGCAGACGTATGTGTTGGCTTGTCCAGATCTCTGAGCTAATGTTGTTAACGCTCTATTGATCTAATAGGACGGAATGATAGGATACGCGTATCCTCCGGCGCTGTTGTTTCAGCAGGTATTGCTAAGATAAACAACCACAATACATTTCTGTTGATAGCATCTCTGTCTTCACAGAGACCGTGGGTAATTTACTCTGATGTCTGCTGTGGGACTTAACGCGAAATCTTCCTCAATGAGAGGATCTTTTTTCGCTGGGTAAATCGTGTCATCTTTATCACAACCCGCAAGGTCGTAACCTTCACGTATTCCGTTGTGTGGTCCGTATTGCATTGTAGCATTGTACTGGACGAGCTTTGGACGCGATTTCTTACTATAGGAGATCCTCTTCTTCGCTATTCTATGCGGCTAAAGTGGAGGCTCTTCCGTCGTTGGTGTAGGGATCACTATGTTCATATTGTTGATCCCTCCATACTACTTATTGCAACTTTTTAGTATACTTGTTTGACAAGATCTACTGCAGCCTGTTATTATTAAGGTTATAGGTTTATGTTATCTCATACCTATGCACTCTATGATAGTTTACAATTGAGTCTTATGTCTCTTTATCTAAGTCAGTTAGTAACTTTTTGATAAATAGACTTAGAATCTTTTTTAGATTAAATTCCTATATGGAATTTAACTTCAGTTCTTATTTAGCTAAGTAATCATTTGAGCCTCTGGAAACAGTAGTTTTCAAATTCTGACCTTTTAGACAGTAATTCGGTTTGCTTCTCTTTTACTGAAGAGTCAGTGAGTTTCATGCACTATCGATGGATGATTTTCACTTTCGTAGTTTCGGAATCACTACTTCCTTTACTATTTAGGTTGGATTTTTGCATAAGAGTTAGGCTCCTAATATCCGGAACCTATTGTTATTAAGGTCCTTCCGTCTTCGTACGGGCATAGGCCTTTACTCTGTCCGGTTAGAGTTTATGTATTTATAAACAGATTTCTGTTTATTACTACGGGCGTAAGCTTCTTCTGTCTTTGATGCCTAATAGAAGGACGTTATGCTCCATTCTATTGCTAATGGATTCAGTTAACTATCGGTTCTGCTTATGGTATATCATTGACTCAGCAGTTGTGCTTAAGATTTCGGCTCATGAAGTAAGAGTTCTTCTACATCTTGGGCTTACATTTATAGTGTCGCTATTATAGATTTTTGAAGGCTGCTCATTGCGCTCAGCCATCCACATTCATGAATTTTTATCTCAGAAATATCGAGTCCATTTCTGGAGGCCTCTATTGTTAGGTCTATTATCTACTGCTCAGAAGTCATTCACTTAACAGTTGCTACTATAGCTAGGTAGGCTGTCTGTTTCGGCAGTGACTCCGTTCTGCTGCCCTCTTCTCTCTGGGCTATTTGACCCAGGGCAAGAAAAAGGGGGGGGGGGGGGAGGGTGTTCCCTTGGGTCACCTGTTTTACTATGAAAACAAGGGGATACCTCCTCCGGAGTTAGTAATTCTGAGCTGTTATTGGGATGGTTGTTTAGTGAGAAGTTTATGTTTTAAAAATTCATTCAAGTCTTAGTTTTTAAAGTATAGCTTTTGAATATAGCACGTGTCAACGGACATGATTATGCAATCCTCAGACACTTTTAAGGAGTATAAGAGTCTCTATTCTCTAGACTTACTTTATTTATTGGCTTACTTTAAAAATTATTAGTATAAGGATTATATTGGATATTAATAGAGTACATGGATGTATGATGCTCAATTTTGGAAGGTGTTGTATCTTTCTAATTTATCATAAATAAGAAAGATACATGTAAGGCCTATTACTTCTTTTTCCCTAGAGGGGATGACTCTATTTTATATTGTTGAGTGTATTCCATCTTGCTCTATGTCCTTGGCCCTCCAGCCTTTTTACTATTCAGCTATGTCTGGGTCATTGGTACAGTATAAAAATGTTAAAAAATTTATAGTAATTTCTATATTTTTTATACTTACCAATGACCCAGACGGGGATGGCCCTCCCAGGAGTTGGGAACTCTTGCCTCCCTGCTGAGTACATAGCGCTTACCAGGCACTGGTTATTAGAATGATTAATGGCGCCAATTTCGGAACGTCCTTCACACTGCGCATGCGCAGTAGAGGTGAAGTGTGGAGGGCCATTCAGGACATGTTTTCTTTGGTTTTAGATGCAAATTTTGGGGATTGGGGGCCAAAATTTGTGTTTGGCCCTATATTTTAAGAGTTAGCACCAGCTATGTCTGGGTCATTGGTAAGTATAAAAAATATAGAAATTACTATAAATTTTTTAACATTTACACTTTCTATGAGCTGCGTGCAAACTGAAAAAATATTTAATTAGCAAGCAGGCAGATCGAGAATTTTTAAAAGTCGGGCAGCTGGCAAATTGAGACATAACCCAATTAACAGGAGTTTATCCATAATCTATATGCAAAATTTGTTCTGAATGTATGGTAAATAATTTTGTGTTTTAAGTTATATTTAGTTAACTGGGTATTCAATTAAGAGCTATCCAATTAAGTGGGCCCACTATCTAGTCTTTGGTAAAAATTCCTTCTCAACACTTGCCGAGACAAAAATATGTGACTAACTTGAAAAATTCGCCTTAGACCAACTGATAAGTACTTCCTTTAAAATAAATGTATATTGATAATTTGTTATATTTATAAATGTATTTAATGTTATTTATTGCCATGTGAGTCTTTTTATTGTCCAATAGATGTTGGGGTGATTTTTCATAACAAAACAAACACAATCCTTTGTTATAGTAACCACACATTTTCAAAAGATGTGATTCTTTTTATTGTTTTGTGGCCAATAGATGTTGCGCTGATATTCATAACAAATAAAATGATGATAGACTCAAGAAATTGAAGGCAAAGTTAGTAAATGTTATTTGTAATGAGCTGTGTTGGAATGTTATAAATCTATATTTTTTATATGTTATGCATATATTGAAGGCAAAGTCTGTAGATGTTGGGGGTGGGGTGGTCAATGTAGAAACACAATAAAATCACTTGGGTTAAAAATCAACCCAAATCAACTGGGTTGAGTGAATATGAACCCAATTGTGTTCATATTCACTCAACCCAGTTGATTTGGGTTGATTTTTAACCCAACTGATTTTGGAGTGTAATTTACTGATTTTGGTGTTTCAAGGGCTATGGTACAGGTGCATCTGTCAATGTCAAACTAACGGAGCGAGAAATTGAAGTAAATATATGTATTGAGCTGTGTTGAAATGTTATAAACCTATATTTTTTGGATATTATGCAAATTTTTTTTTTTATCAAATAAAGTGGGGAGCGTGGTGGCTCAGTAGGTAGAGGTGCAGGCTGCAAGCTGAGAGGTCCTTGGTTCGAATCCCACCTGCGGCAACCGCGTTGTGTCCTTGGGTAAGACACTTCATCTCCACTGCCCGCGTGGGGGCACGGTGATGTTGTGTACTAAGGTGTACTGCACGTCGATGGTGCACTTGTCTTCAACCATTGGTAACCCTGCTTGTGTGGAGTTAGTATGTTGGGGTGCTGACAGTTGCTCGCCATTGCTCGGTGGTTCTCTCCGGGTACTCCGGCTTCCTCTACCCGTAAAACTGTCATGGTCATGATTAGCCATTGTGCATAAATATGTGACTTTAAACACCAATAAATAAATATCAAATAAAGTGATTTTCATTAAATATATGTTTATCTAATTATCCTTAATCAATAACAATAAGTAGTTGGTTTTAAGGGGAATTGGTCTAATGGTAATTGATATTTTGGGAATTGGTCTAGTGGAAGTTGGTCTAATGGGAATTTGTCTAGTAGGAAGACACTGATTGGATAAAGAGTTAAATGAATGTGTTTGTATATGTTGGATTAGAATATAGAAATTAGTTCAGTCAAAGAATTTGATATTTTAAGTTCAGTCTAAGTTGACTGAAAATAGAAGATATCAGTTATACAGTTCATAGCTAACTGTTTTCCAGGCCTTAAAATTGGTCACAATTCGCAAGAATCGGCTTTGATTCTCATGAACTCTTGCTGTGAAAATCAATTTTCAGTTTTTAACCCTCTGCACTCTGATGTTAAAATGGTAACATTTTCAGTAGCAAATATTTCCCATAATGCAGTTTGATATTTAACCAAATACACCTTGTTTGACAGAGCTCAGTGAGCTCTGTCGAACAAGATATAATTGGTTAAATTCATAGTTAAACTAGGGAGCGTCGTGGCTCAGTGGTAGACTGTTGGACTTCTCTGCTAGAAGTCCCGAGTTCGATTCCCGTCCGGGACGACCCACGTTGTTTCCTTGGGCAAGGCACTTTATCCCAGTTGCCTACATGGCGTACTGCACATTGATGGTGCACATGTCTTCAACCACTGTAACCCTGCTTGAGCGGAGCTTGAACAGGGTTAGAATGTTGAGGAGCTGACAGTTGCTCGTCTATGCTCGGAGGTTCTCCCCGGGTACTCCGTCTTCCTCCACCCGTAAAACTGTCACGGTCACAATTAGCCATTGTGCATAAGTATGTGGCCTTAAACACCAATAAAAAAATAAATAACCCTCTGCGTTCTGATGTCAAAATGGCAAAGTTTTCAGCAGCAAATATTTAAAATGATGCAGTTTGATATTTAACCAAATATACCTTGTTTGACAGAGCTCAGTGAGTTCTGTCTAACAAGATATAGTTGGTTAAATTCATAGTGAAACTAAGGGTTAAATAATTTAGTATTTGAGAGAACTGTTATACCCTTGTGAGTGCAACCAGTGCATATTCCATAGTAAAAAACAAACTTCATATTTATCTATTTCCTAGTGTTTAACACTTTAGGATCTAGTTCCAATTTCTGTGCATTTTGTGTCTTTCATGCACATGTAGAACACATGTTCCAACATACAAACTTTGGGTGGTCTTGCTGATGGCATCTACAGTATCTTCATCGAAGTTAAGCAACATCGAGCCTGGTTAGTCCTTGGATGGGTGACCATCTGAGTGATCGATTTGGACTCCTGCGTTGTCTTTTTGGGCAGGGCACTTAACCCTGATTGTCCACATGGCGGCATGATGTCTCCGTGTACTGAGGCATATTGCACATCGATGGTGCGCATGTCTTTAACCAATCTAACCCTGCCTGTGCTGAAGTGCAGAGTTCTGATGTTGGGGAGCTGGCAGCTGCTCGGTGGTTCTCTCTGGGTACTCCAGCTTCATCCACCCGTAAAACTCTTGCATGATATGACCTTGGCTGTTAAGTGTTGTTAAACCATAATAAATAAATCTACAGTATCTTGGCATTGGTTTTTAGTGAAGTCTCTGCACTACTGCTAAGTCAAAGTGTTACTTTATTATGAGGAAGCAAAAATAAGTAGAATTCTCTAGGCCTTCAAGAATACTTCAGAATGTATGACTAGAATCAATTAAACATTTTGTGATAATTAGATTTGTTTTTCATTGCTTTCTTTGCGAGAATTGATATCTGATTCTTGCTTGAATTTTAAACCTTGGTTTCATGTGTTATATATTTTTAATAGACAAGGAATGAAATGGATGAAGTCTTGAAAGCTTTGGACGAAGAAAATGACAGATTGATTGCTGGATCAAGACGTAGTGATGATTCTGTAAGTAGATGTAATTATTGGTTTCAAATTTTATATGAAATATTTCTCTACTTTGTTCTATCCTCACTCAAGTCATCTCTGATGTGTCCTTGAGCAGGACACATAATCCTGACTGGCCAAGTGGGAGCATGGTGGCTCTGTGTACTAAGGCATACAGCTTGTTGACAGTAAGCATGCTTTCAACCAACGCTAACCCTGCTTCTCCTGGGTTAGTACAGTGGAACCCACTTAATTGGATATCTCTTAACTGAATAACCCTGTTAATTGAATATAATTTTCCAACACAAAACCATTTACCATACCTCCAGTACAAATTTGACCTGTTAATTGAATATAGTTTATAGAATAAACACCTGTTAATTGAATAAAAAATCTTGCATCCTGTCGAGAAATTATCCTGACTCACCCCAGTTTTCCTTTGTTTATAGACCTATTTGGCCTCAGTATATCCAATACAGTCATTTAATGAATTATATCTTGTTTGACAGAGCTCATGGAGATCTGTTAAACAAGACACAATAGAATAAATGCTAAGTTTATCACTAGAATACACGAAAGTGACACAATCCCTGTTAATTTAATACTCCTGTTAATTGAATAATTTTCATCGGAAACATGACTATTCTATTAACAGAGATCCACTGTAATTGGTATTTTCTGTTACTTGCCATCACTCATTGGTTCTCTCTGGGAACTGCAACCCCATCCACCTGTAAAACTCTTTGACATTATATGATCCTGACTATTGAAAGTCTGTCTTGTTGAACCCCAAAAAACATATACTGTGTCACAGTTGTGCTAAGTAGATAACCAGAGAAGTTCAAAAGGCTTGTTCAAGATATTTCAGTATTTTAGGGATGAGTGGAACATAATGCTGCCTTGATGCCATAAATATTGTCATTAGTCCAAATCTAGTCCAGGTCTGCTTTTCAGTTAAGTCAGACACCTCTTTCTATCAGTGAGTAACCTTATTTATTTTAACTGGATGGCTAAATTATAAACAAAATTTTTCAAATAACAGAGTATTATTCTCCAACTGAATACTTCATGGTACACAAAGTAGGCCTTTTTTATGTCAGTTGCATCAAAAATTCATTTATTTATGATGCTAGGTTATTTTTTGAGATCTCAAAATCTACTGAATATGATGTGAAAGTAGACATATCAGAGATCTCTCTTATCCATTTCTGTTCATTTGAGGAAGACAACCAAATCATACCATTATTATAGTTGAGTGCTGAAAGTCCATAAATGGGTTCCATTGAAAAGTGCTGGTACCACACGTAAAAGATTTCGTCTGCTTTTGATTTGTTTTGTATTCAGAAAATATTTTGCATAGATGACAATATTTTAGTACACTTTATTGGAGAGTGCCTCTAGTCTCTCTCCAGTAAACTGTAACAAAATAAACCTCTATTAGAAAATTATGACTACCAAAGGTAATTCTGCACTTATAAAATGATCGCTTATGCAGCAAAAATGATGATGCAGGCTGATCCAAGAAACAGATGTTTATTTTATTCGGCCTAATATTTCAGTTTTAAGGCATTTACACAATATTTGGAAAATTACATTGATCATGTAGAAAGTGGAGTTTGAGTTGGAAAAATATATTAAATTAACTTGGGAATTCCACTCAACAGTACTCAGTTCACTTGCATAGCACTTCATCAGAAGACCTTAGTATCAAGTCAGAAAATAAGCAGACTGTCTTCTGCAAAATGAGGTCCCCAGAGGGTGAATTTAGTGATGCTACCCTGCATAGCAGGGTAGCATCACTAAATTTTCCCTCTGTGAACCTCAATCTGAATCAGGGTCTCAAAACTAGTCAGAAAGAGGTACCAGAGGATAAATTGGCCCACTGTGTGGGATAACATCATCAAATTCACCCTCTGGGAACCTCATTTTGCAAATGTCAGACTGCTTATTTTCAGGCCTGCTAAGTATACTGTATTATAAAAGATAAGCACATTATCAGAAAGTGTTTCATAGACTGGGGTCGATCTGTATTGATGTAGACCAGTAAAAAGTTTGTAAAGGATCTCTACTATTTTGGGGTGAATACAGAAATTATATCACTTGTGAAGTTGAAAATAACAAATTATTTTCTGCTTTCATGAGTTGAATAATTTTGCTGTCCACCAAAACGTGTAGATTTTCATTTTTTTATGCAAGGTTTCAGCAGCTCATTGAATTTCTTGAAAAAGTCCTGGGACTGATTTAGAAATCTCTTTCCAAGAACTTGGAACTTGCTGGATCCTTCCTTGAAAACCCTTGAAAAATGAGTTATCCGGAGATCAGAGTAGAATCATTTTAACAGTATTCAACTCACCTTAAGTGAATTGAATATTATCAGAATGGATTTTCTGTGCCCAATAAAATATGTGCCAAATGGATTGAAAATCATACTTTCTATAGTTTTATTTTTACACCATGCGTGTACTCAATATTGTAAAGTCTGCAAGTACATTGTGGAACTGAAGTGATAAACTTCATTATTATACTAAAAAGTTTGCTAAGCACCAAATATTTGACACATCAGTGTGAAATTTTCTTGTGACATATTTGCGATATGTTTGGTGGATATGATTGAGGAATGTATTGAGATGGTCCCCAGTGTTTACATTAGCTCTCTTGACAGACAGACTTTTCGTGACAGTCATGGAAAGCATGTACCCCTTGTTGATATTGTTATACTGTACCAATGACCCAGACTTAGCTGGTGCTAACTCTAAAATATTTAGGGCCAAACACAAATTTTACCCCCCAACCCTTGAAAAATGAGTTATCCGGAGATCAGAGTAGAATCATTTCAACAGTATTCAACTCACCTAAAGTGAATTGAATATTATCAGAATGGATTTTCTGTGCCCAATAAAATATGTGCCAAATGGATTGAAAATCATACTTCAGTAATATTATATATTTAGTTCAAAATCCCTGGCTTATATGTTCTTGTAACTTTGTGCAACTCTTATAGAGGGAGGGATGAACTCTGTTGTTTTTGCTGCAGGATATCCTTGAAAATCTTAGAATATTTCTTATCTCTAGCGCCTTGATAACCCTTGAAAACATATTGGGAATTCCTGGAAACTCCATGACTTGACTACTCATTCAAGTGCATGAAGCTTGTTAACCATTTACCCAATGTCAACGATATCAAAATTGCTGATTTTAAATATTTTTCCAAATTTTTCAAAAAATTTCAGCAAAACCATATCATGAAATTTCAACGAAATCATATCATTTGACCCCGAATTGCAACAAGCTAAGTGAGATCATTCCAATGAGGAGGTCACATTATATGGTTTTGTTGACAATTTTTTTTAAATAATCTTTTTCTAGAGTTTAATTTGTATATTACTTGTGTGTATGTGGTTGATTCGTTAGGTTAAATGTGTTTGGCTTTGCATTTTCAGAGAGCATTTGTTGGAAAAAAACAGTTGATAGTGAAGTTTGGCTTTGCTTTGAAAATCCTTTTCTGTTACCTGAAAGTACCTTTGAGAATGTTTCCATCACAAAAACTGTGGGAAGTGGAGTAGTGCTTGCTTACTGCTGTCAAAAAGTTTTGCTTTTCTGATTAAATAGGATCTCGGAACAAACGCCTGTGGTGGAAATTTTCTATAGTTTTATTTATACATCATGCGTGTACTCAAAATTGTAAAGCCTGTGAGCACATTGTGGAACTAAAGCTATAAACTTCATTATTATTTGCTAAGCACTAAATATTTTACACATCATTGTGAAATTTGCTTGTGACATATTTGCGATATGTTTGGTGGATATGATTGAGGAATGTATTGAGATGGTCCCCAGTGTTTACATTAGCTCTCTTGACAGACAGACTTTTTGTGACAGTCATGGAAAGCATGTACCCCTTCATTTTCATGATGTTTTCGTGTACTGTCTACATGTACATGACATGTGTAGGGTATTCAATCTTCATTTCAACACAAATCCTTGTGATTTATTGACTGAATATGGCGAATGCAAATGTAAGACAACATTTGTCTGAAGCAGAAATGTTGCGGGCTGAAAGCGCTACCCATCATCAGGTTGGTGAAGCCCTTGGTGTGCACCATACTGTGATCAACAGAGCCTGGGCAAGATTTCAGTAGCATGGCACACCAGTAAGACAGCATGGTGGTGCCAGAGACAGGGAAACATCTACAGCTTAAGACCGGTTTTTGATCATTCATTCCCTTAGGAACTGCTTTGCCACAGAAACCCAGGTTAGCAGTGACCATCTGAATGCATCTGGTGTAAATGTGTCAACGCAGACTACCCGGGCAAGGTTGCACGAAGGTCGTCTCCAGTCAAGAAGATCATGTATTTGCCTTTCCACTGTCCCAGAACTACTGCCTGGCATGATATGAATGGGCCATGGACCATGTTGGATAGACCAGAGAAGATTGGCGACCTGGCCCTTTTACAGATGAGTCAAGGTACTGCATAGACTACACAGATAAGCGTTCTAGGGTATGGAGAAGACCAAGAGAATGATTCCACACAGCCAACATTGCCAAGCTTCGCCGCTTTGGTGGAGGGTCAGTAATGGTCTGGGCGGCATCAGCTGGGATGGACGTACAGAGCTCTGTGTCCTTGACCAAGGTACATTGACTGCTCAGCAGTATATTGATGAGATCCTGGATGCCCACGTCAGATTGTATGCGGGTACAGTGGGTGATAGATTCATTCTAATGGATGATAATGCCTGTCATCATGTTGCCTGTTGCCTATGCTGTCCAAGAGTATCGACAGAGGGAGGGGATATTGAGCGTATGGACTGGCCAGCAAGATCCCCTGACCTCAATCCAATCGAACATGTCTGGAATGAGTTGCAGTTTGCAATTTCAGCCCGTCCAGTCCAGCCAAGAAGTGTCCTGGGGCTTGGTGCCATGCTGGTCCAAGAATGGAACAACATCCCACAAAAGACCATCAGGAACCTGAGTGGGAGAATGGGAAGGCCTTGTCGAGCTGGAATTGACAGTAATGGGTCTCATACTCGATATTGAACTCATACCAGTTTGTTCCATCAACTTTTTGGCTCATTTGAAAAATGTCCTCTTTTTCCAATAATATCCATTTTCCATGGTTATCGTATTCAAAAGCTAAAAAAAAAATCTCGAACACAGACAAAATCTTAATTTCTGTACTTAAATCATTAAAGATATAATTAAATAAAAAAAATATACACTTTTCATAACAATATTTCAATTAAAATGTAAAAGAGGTAATTGTATGTACCTGGTGGTTAACAAACTTTGAGTAGTATATTATTATTATTATTATAGTGAGCTACCTAGATATAAAGTGCTTGCTAAACGTGATTTCCTACCTAAGTTGTTGTCATGATGTAGCCAAAGATGTTGAAAGTTACCTTAAACAACAATAAATAAATGAATGGAGAATGTTTAATATCGTAGTCATGAGTATTACAAGTATTATGAACAACAGAGTCATCCAGTGACTTGCAAAGTGTATGTCACTTTCTCAGTTAAACTGGCCATCATTTTGCCTATTTTCAAATAATGACAGCACTAAAATATTCTGACATAGCTTACTACATTATAATGTCAAAAACAGAGAATTAATTTAACACCATTGAAGATATGTCTTTATATTTTCTCTAATGAAGATAAACTTTTCATCTGACAGATACTTTACACAATTTTGTGGTATTTTATGAGAGAGCACATACAATGTAAATTGAATTGTCAGTAAAATATATTCATTTAACTTCATTGTGATGTCAAATAGAGAGTTTATTCAGTTTTATTTTCTTTGACAGAGCTTGCTGAGCTCTGTCAAACACAATGTAACACAATAAATACTTATATTGGAAGTACTGAGGTCAATTAAGTCTGTAATTCTTGGGAATCACAGTGTTTCTTTTTTCAATTAACAGGGATTTACTCTGTAATCCATATGCAATTAACTGGGCAAATTTGTATTAATGGACTGGTAAATGATTTGGTGTTTGAAAATTATATGCACTTAAGAGGGTTACTCCAGTATCAAATAAAGTACTATAGAATGTACTATATATAAAAAATACAAAGTAGAGAAATGGTTTGTCTAGTTTACCAATATAACAAGTTTTCATTGAAGGGACAAAAGATTTCTGCTGTCATTTGTCTTCCTATTACTCTGCCATATTGAGGAGCTCAGGCTTTGATTATTTTTTTTTTTTTGCACAGTGTATTTCATCAGCTTGTTTTTTCCTTCCAGAGTGACAGAGAACCAGTTTACAGATATAATGATCACAGGTCAGAATCACCAGCCCCCACTGTTGAAAGGAGTCGAACGGTTATCAATTTTGTTTCTGCAAAACAGAGGGCAATGAGTCGAAAAGCTGCTAGTAAAACACAAAAACGAGCAAATGATCTTCTACAGATGATTGAATTGGATATTGCAAGATATGATATGTTTGACTTGCCTCCTGTCAAGGAATATGAGCTCTATATCAGAAATTTTGGAAGATCTGATGCGAGACAGGTACTGCTAACTTAGGGGGTGGGGAGGGGGAGGGGCTTTTAGAAAGTTCTCTATGTTGGATCATTATTTCTGTCTCCAATCTAAAATTAGTGACATTTACTTCAGAATGCCCCACTCGATTTGCTCATCACTTGCAGAGTATTTCTTTAAATATTTTTCAGCAAATCTTGTCATGGCTGCAGTGAAGCAGCCCTGACTAGATTTGATGAAAAATTCATTCAAGTTGGACTCCAGAAATCACTGGACAAAAGGTCAGTACAATTTGTAGGTGAACATACAGTTAGGTGTGCTAAAATTCTTCTTATTTTAGTGGCAAGTGATTTCCTGTCCTGGGAAGGAGTATCTCTGCCTGCAGCATGTAAGAAGTTAAACATGTTTTGCAGACTTTTGACATTTTTATTCATTTCAACAACACTTTTTTTTTGCTTTCTGTTATCAAAATTCTTTTCAGTCTCCCAACTTTTGACATTTTCTTCTCAATAACGCTGTTTTTAAAAAAAAATCTTGTTTCTCAGATACCTCCTTCATTATTAATGTTCAGCAAATAAAAACATTTCAAACAACCAACCAATAATACCTGCTGGTTAACAATCCTAAACATTTATAATCAAGTGAGAATCAGATGTTAAGAAAAAGTTAATTTTATCCAATAAAGTTGATTTTTTGTTAAGAAATAATATTTTTTATAATACAAATTTTTTTTCACTAACCCTCACCTCATTACAATTTATGGGAGACAGGCACACTCCCATAAATTGTAACATTGCAAATTCCAACAGGCAAAAGTACTTTGAATCCACAGAATATGATACCTTCAGATTGCAGTACCCGCACTTCATAATAAAGCCCAAATATGGGCTTCCAGCACTCTACCAGTTAATCACATTATTAATCTTTCCAATTGTAAAGGTCCACCAAAAAGTATTTGTGCAGTTTACTTTCCGATACAATATAACCCCAGTTGTTGAAAGTGTTGATAAACCTCCAAAACATACAAACAGTTTGATTGGCAATCATTTGTTACATTGAAAAAAAAATCTTACTCGGCAGTTTCACTGTTTCCTAACATATGTTTTTGCCTTCAAAATGTTTTTTGGATAAAAAATGAAAATTTTCAATTTTTCAAAAGATTTCATAAGTTTCATCTTTTGTCTTGTTACGTAAAGGGTTAAAGTTGATATACAGGTAGAGCCTTGTTATCATGAAGCATCAAGCTTTCAATTAAAGGGGGTAAAAGATCAAAGAGTTTGTAGAATTCTTGATGTGTTTTTTTTTCAGGCTTATGTTCAAACAAATGACGATAACTTGGACCAAGAAGTACAAACAGAAGAGATTGACACTGTACAGAGGTGGACACAGTATCCTCCAGAAGACTCCAAAGGATATGGAAGTATGTAATATTAGAATTACTTTCTACAAAACAAACATTAACCCTTAAGTCCTCAGATTAATTTTAAAGTATTTATGGCCTTTTTCTGCTTACATAGTTATTGATGACTTGGCAGTGGTTCTACATCACTGCTGGCTGCCTATACAGGCAGCCAGCAGTGATGTAGAACCACTGCCAGGGAAAATTCAGTCAACACACAAGAGTAATAAAAAAGATTACACAAGGGAGCACCTGCTTCAATGCAATATAAAAGTGGCAGTTTGGGGCTATATGGGGGCTTAAGGGTTAACCCTCAAATGCATGCATACTTTTAACTGCTTGAGTGCTGGAAGCCACTGTCATGGTTCTATTGAAAAGTGCTGAAAGCCACTTTAACTGGTAGAGTGCTGGAAGCCCATTTTTGGGCTTTATCCTGAAGTGCAGGTACCACAGCTTAAAGGCTTGATATTCTGTGGATGTGCTTCAATTAATTCTTGATGTGATATTATTTAGTCTGGATGGAATTGCCCTGCTACAATTTATGGGAGAGTGCCTGTAGGCACTCTCCCATAAATTGTAGCAAGGCAATAACATGTGAACAAAATTTTAACACCTCAAAAAACTTAGCACTCTACCAGTTAATGGCTTCACGCTGTATGCATTAGCTTGAAGTTTGCTGAACAGTAGAAGAAACAAATTTTATATAATATTATAATATAACATTGTTTGGTTGCAATTTATTGGAGATTACCTGTTAGCACTTTCCAATAAATTGTAATAAATATTTATTTCTGACCAAAATCTTGCTAAACTAATGCTACTCTTGCTGTAGCATGGCATCTTTAAAAAATACCCATGTTTCAAATCACCTTTGAAAAATAATTTAAAACTCAACCAGTTAAGCCCCCCCCCCCCCCCCCCCTCCGCCACCCCTTTGACAGAGTAATCATGCAGTGGTTCATAGTCAACTCTTCTATTTCTCTCACAGTGCTAACAAAGGCATTATGGAAAAACCCCTCCACTGTACCTGAATACATACAGTTTATTACTACCGTGAGGAGTTCCAAAATGGTGTATTGAAATTCAGACCTCGTGTAGGCATATATTGAGTCAAAAGGACATCTTGAAATATGGCCCAAACCATTTTGGACTCTTTCACCCTGGTGTAATAACTAATTTTTATTCTCTTAAAAGTGATCAAATGCAAATGTTACCAAAATTTACTATTTTATTATTTTTTTTTTCAAATTTAAACAAAATTTCCAACAAAACCTTATCGTGTGACCCCCACCTCATTGGAACAAGCTCAGTGAGCTCGTTCCAATGAAGGGTCACATGATATTTCATTGAAATTTTTTGAAAAATCTGTTTTTAGAGGTGGATGCTTACAATACTTTAGGTAAAGGCTTAAAAAGTGACCAACTCATTATTTAAATATTTCACTCTGTGCAAAACAAAGTGCTATTGTCATAGTGATTTACTGTAGAAGTAAAAACATGATTGGCAATGGAGATGTTGTTATAGTCGAGTGTAAAACAATTGCATGTGTGCTTGATATTGTTTTGCATAAAAAATCAGTTACCTTTTATCACGTGATTAATTTTACCAAAAACAGTGCTCTCAGTTTGTGGAGAAATTGAAGTAATGTAATTTAGCACTTTATTGTTGAGTGTTCAAAAGTTTCCCTTTCTTAATTCATACATGCTGGGAGTGCTGCTACCTTCAATACTGAGTTGTATTTTGTCAAGATATTTTTGCTCATATTGGAGAAAATGGTGTAATAAGATAAAATCTGCTATCTACGAGCTTCAGCTCCATTTTTTTTTTCATAAAATTTGCCATGACTTCAATTAATGAAAAATTTCTAGGGCATAGTATTAAGAAATTCTGTTAACAGCTTTAATGGTATTTTATTTTGAATCTAAAAGCCATGACTATAACTCTACTAGGCAACAGATTATTTTTGTATTGGGAGGTAAAATCCACCTGCAGTAGGCAAAA
Organism: Pictodentalium vernedei; assembly: GCA_031216915.1. NCBI lineage: Eukaryota > Metazoa > Mollusca > Scaphopoda > Dentaliida > Dentaliidae > Pictodentalium > Pictodentalium vernedei. The sequence goes on from CM062289.1 coordinate 353,519,187, forward strand.
AGTTTAGTTGTACACCAGTTATAAAAAAGACTATTGATCAAAGTTGTAGCAATAAGATTTAAAGTGAAATCGAATGAACAGCACCTCAGTGATAACTTGAAAAACAAAAGTAATCATCAGGTTAGCTTCTTGCAGCTTGTATTGTCTGGATAGTTTTTTTTTTCCCTCATCCTACCTGTCAAGAGATGGATGATCTCCATGAGATACTTAGCTGGGACAGACATATCTCACCCAACAAGCAACTTAACACGTCATATCATGTAAACAGTATTGTCTTGGGCACTGTCATGGTACATTTCAGCATTTTTGTCATCTCTTCAGTGTCTTCATGCTGGCTTCATGCAAAGTGCTGTTCATTTTCCAAGTTATTATATATTTTATTATGTTTTAGATTTTTGTCTCAAAAACATAGCTTATGACCTCTCATTGGGGCGAGCTCAAATTTGAGACAAATTTTTTTTAATTTAAGAATTTATTTTGCAAGTATCGTTCAACTGCATTGGCTACAGGGTTAAGAATGACCATTTCCAGCTACTGATACATGCACGTGAACAAGTATGAAAGCACATAACTTGCGTGCTGAACTCTGTCTCATATAATTGATGTGAGTCAGTGTGACAATGTGGGTCTGTTTTGGAGCAAGTTTGTTCCTTTGTCAACCTATATAATACAATACTTCAAAAGTAACGGTTAATTGATCAATTACATTTTTGATCAATCAAGATGTTGATCATTGGTTAATCGATTAATCAGTTAATTTAAAATAAATTTTTTTTTTACAAGGATTGGCGAACAAGTTATGCAACTTATATTAACGCCTCTCCTTCGTGGCCATGCTCTTCTCGAATACTACAAAGGGATCTTTAGCCTGCACAGAGTGTTTCTCTCTCCGCACAGAGGACAGCCATTTTTTTTCATCCCCACCAGATAGGATGGTATGCTGTGCAGCATCAACCCCACAATTGATGCTGACAGAGAGTGTTCGGACTTTCCCCGACCGGGGAACGAACCCGGGACCTCTGACCTGAGGGACCAGCACACGTTTCCACTCAGCCACGATTAATCGGTTAACTGTTTGAGGTCTATGTATTAGCTGTTGAAACACTGCTTACACATACTAGCATGGTGGAAAAAGATTACATTATTTTGTAAGATTTGTGTGTCTATCTATCATTCAAAGTTTATCTTTTGTAAGGCCAGATGTGGTGGGTACTTATATTTATTGTGCATTTCAGAAGGAGATGGAGATGATGACGAGGATGAAATGAAAGGAATTAAGCCAGAAAGTTCATCTAGACTTAATAAATTCTTGGAAAGAGCTGCTCAGGTATACAAGTACAATATTTACTGCACAAAAACTTATTCCACTTTTATCTGCTTCTTTCAAACTTTGCAAGGTCTTTTCAAAGATCCTGTTTTGAAAAAAAACCATCTTTGATTGAGGCATCACAAATTTGAATCCAACCAGAGTTTCTTGTTTTGTGCCCCAAGCAAGACATCTTATCCTATTTGATCTTGGAGCATAATTGTGCAGTTTGTTAACCCTTTACCCAACATATGATATCACAATTTATTGGGTGCGTGGGCAGACAGGTGGCAGGCAGCTTGGCACCCGGTTGAGTAGATGGATGGGCGGACAGGCATTACCTTTCTCATTAACATGATAACTTCAACAAATATAAATGGATTTGTCAATATTTGGTATGAGAGACTTTCTTAACATGTCTTGAACGAGTTTGAAAACTGGTGTGCTATGGCCATACTGAGTGAAGTTATGGCCCTTAATTAGTTCATTTTTGCCTGTTTTCAGCTCACAACAAATATTGGTGGATTTAGTCAATATTTGGTATTTGAGACTTTCTTAACAATCCCTTCAATAAGTTTGAAAACTGGTATGGTTCGGCCATGCTGAGCAGAGTTTTAGTTATTAATTAGCTAATTTTTTGCCACTTTCAGATCGTTAGCACAAAAACTTTAACAAATATCATTGTCTCTATATCTCGATAGATTCTGTCTTTTGATTGGTCAGAATGCCTTGGGCAAATAGCCATGACAAAGGGTGCACCCAACATCCAAGGCATATTAGAGCGTGCAACATCCAGGGTATATGGGCTCACAAAACATAGAGGGTATATGGCTTAAATGAAACCTTTTCGCTATAACCTCGATATAAAAATCAAACCCCAAAACCTGAAAATAGTCACAAATATCATGAGATTTCTAACAATTCCATCATATTTTGATGTTATAAATTAAATAGTCAAATAATTAAATCAAACAACTAAATAAAATAAGAGCAAATCTGATAACAAAATATCTGATATTTTTAAGAGTTTTCAAGGGAAAGGGATGTAACTCTATCTGTTGTCTTTTGTGTTGTAAAAACAAAACAATTATTCATGTGTCCAACTGATTTCAGAGCATGAGAAACGCATCCACAAATTTATTTCCACTATGTTTCTATTGTGTTTCAAATGGGACAAAAACGTTATCGCCGCTGACATGTATGGTATATGGAGATTTAATACCTGGATGTCCCATTTAAACACCTCATCTGCAGCTCGGTGTTTAAAACCGACATCCAAGTATTAAATCTCCCTTTACCATACATGTTGGCGGAGATAACTTATAATGGATTCAGTTAGTATTTGAGACTGTCAAAACAATGTCTTGAACAAGTTCAAAAATTGGTATAGTTCAGCTATACTGAGTGGAATTAAGGTCCTTAAATAATTAATTTTTGTCTGTTTTGAGCTCGTTATCACAATAACTTGGAACAAATATTAATGGATTTGGTGAATATTTGGTATATGAGACTTTCTTAACAATGTCTTGAATGAGTTTGAAAACTGGTACGGTTCAGCCATACTGAGAGGTGTTAAGGTCCTTAATTAGTTAGTTTTTGCTTGTTTTCCACTTTTATCACGATGACTTGAACAATATCAATGGATTTGGTCAATATTTAGTATATGATTTGAGACCTCTGTAACAATGCCATGAATGAGTTTGAAATCCGATATGGTTCATCTATAATGAGCAGACAGAGTTATGGCCCTTAATTAGTTGATTTCTGCCTGTTTTCAGCTCATTAGCATGATAACCTGTACAAATATCGATGGATTGGATTTTCTTTTTCAAAAAATTTCAACAAAAGCATATGTGACCTCTCATTGGAACGAGTTTGACAAGCTTGTTCCATTGAGGGGGTGTCACATGATATGGTTTTGTTGAATAGTTTGGAAAAAATTGTTCAACTGCTCAATTTGTAAACCTTCAACGAATTAAAAGCCAATATTGCACTTGAGCTTGTTCCAGTGGGGGTGGGGGATCCACATGATATGGTTATGTTGAAATTTTTTTTTTTTAAATAATTAAATTGGATAAATTTTGATAATGTATGCTTTGGATAAAGGGTAAATTGAATACTCCTATTCATTGAATATTCAAACAACAAGATTCCACTGCATGTTGTTTGTATTCAGACAGCACCATTAACTCGACTGCCTTTCTTGCAAAAAACTGGAATCATAATCTCAGATATGCTTTATTATTAGTTTTGTTGTTTCTTTAGACGATATCCATATTATTAGATGAGGAACACAAAGAAGATGGAGATAACAGCTTTAATTCATCAGACAGAAGAAAAGCAAACATATCTATTAGTCAAGGATTTACACAGTTGAAATTTCCATCTATATTAGAAGGTAGGAACAGTAAAATATGAGTGAGTATATAAAATGAGTTTTGTAAAATAATTTTTTTTCCCATATCAGGGACGTCAGTTTTCAAGGTTTTTCTGAATTCAGAAATTTAAGTTGGATTGATTCAGATGTGGATCCAGTAGAAAGATAATTTTTAAAAGCCGTTGCTTCTTATGGCCCTGACCTCCGGGGGAGGTGGGGGGAGTATCTAGTGAAGCCCTCCATCTGTCCAATTGTCCGTCTGTCTGTCCATACAAACATGTTGCACTGTAATTTCAAATATCCATCTGTCAGATTTGGATCTCCTTTCGTATGCTGATTGACCCACATGGGCGAACGGATATGCACAAGGAACGAGTTCGGTCCAATAATTTTTCCCAGAGTTACCGAACTTTTGTGACATAGAAAATTTGGCTACTTCAAACATACCTATGAGTTGGAGGCAGTGGCCAACGCTTTGTGTATCCCTTGTTAGATTAGGCGAACTGCCACAAAATAAGTCTGTTGGCATCTAGAAAAGCTTGTCATTCTGTTCAGTCCTAAGCCCGGGAATTGAGAGCTTACATTGTAACTCATTAACAGATTTTGCCCTGTAATATGGTGGTTACCCATAGGAAAAAAGTATGGAGTACGGCGGTTCTCTCCAGGTACTCTGACTTCCTCTACCCATAAAACTGTCCGACACAAGGTGACCCTAGCTGTCAAAAGTGTCATTAAACCCCAATAAATAACAGGAAAAATTGTTGTGAGGCTTCTCTGTGTTACAATGCCATCCATGCTATTTATGTCATAATAGAATTTCCAGCAAAACAAATAGAAACAACTAACATGCGATCTCGTTTGACTAGATCGCATGTTAGTTGTTGCCTTTTATTATGCAGAAATTCTGTTAAAATGTAAATGGCATGCCATTCTATTAATTTATTACACTCCTTTTCTATGTAATCCCCACCTACAGCAACACTAAACCATGTGGAGAATGAAAATATGTGTGGAATGGAAATCGTTGACAGACTATTTTTAAATAGAACCAAAATTTCACTGGATTTTTCTACAAATAGTACAACACAGTTACAATCTGAATTGCTAGCGATAGCTGAAAATTGTTCCCTGAGTTCCAATGTGTTATATATGCCAGTAGGCCCATAGAACTCATTTGAACTCGGGGGATGAAATAGTAAAATGGGTTCTCCTTGCAAATTTGGTTGGCAATAAAATGTGTGGTTTTTGTTGATAGCTGTCAAATGAATTGCTGAGTGTCCTTCTAAAAATTATATATTATATTACATATTATAAAAATAATTGTTTTTATAGATGTGAAGGCACATGTGTGAATGGGTAAATCGATATAGCACTTGTGCCATCGCGGAAGGATAAAATTCAAGGCCCGCGGCCTCTCGTTTTATCCTTCTGTTCTGGCACTCGTGCCATTAACATGTTCACAAGCATGTGTCGTTCTTTGTATATATGGATGCTATGTGCAACAGATGATGATTCAAATTCGTCAGTTGTGACAGGCAAAACATGCAGAATTAGGAATTTATGTTAGTTCATCATAACCTGTAGTTCATTTGCATATTTCAGAAATGAAGTAACCCTATGTAACCTACACAGTCATTTGTGACTTATTTCCAAACTGAGTCCTCAATTTGGACCACTGGAGGAAATGTCTTGATTTAAGACATTAGAATTGTCTTGAGCAGGCTGCATACATCTCTGATATATCTATAATGAAAAATTGAGGGAGGGGTCCTCATTCGGACTTTTCTGCTTATTAGCTCACCTGAATGAGAGCCAGGGTGAGCTATACGTTTAAGTCTTTTTCCAAACTGGTGGACCAATTCTGATAAAATTTTATGTGAATGATGACTGGGGAGGGGCAATTCAGTTTTGATAAAATTAATGTGCTCCCATCATGGGGAGAGTAGGATGGAAATTGCCTCAAATTTTTTAAAAATCTTCTCAAGATGAGATGGATGGAATAACTTGATTTATGGTATTCAACTTCCTTTTGAGGTGTACACTAAAATTTCTTCAAAGGAAGTTTGAGGGGCAGAAGTTGATCTGGGAAGGGCAAGACTTTTGGCCTTGCCCAAAATTTCTGTTTTCAGAACCAGTGGGCCGATTTAAACAAAATTTGGTATGTGGTATTACCGGATTAAAATCCCCAGAAACCCTAGTCAAAGTCTTTTGATATTTGATATACAGCATACATAGGAAGATCCGATTCAAGTTTGTTAAAATAAAGTTCCTGGGTTCATACTTGGGCTCTCTGTGGAATCAGTATACAAATCAAATTTTTCATGTCTGGTGCATAACATTTCAGTGGAAAGAGATATCACAATGAAACTTACACAACAAATGCACCACCACTAGATGACTTGTCACTTACAAAATTCTTGACTGTCACTCCCCAGGTGAAGGTCACAGATAGAAGTCAAAACATGGAATCAGCATGCTCCTCAACTTTTTTATGTTTGGGCCATACCTCTTTAATGAAAGAGATATCACAATTAAACTTACACAATATATATACCACCACTAGGCTGTGTGTCACATACAGAATTCATGACCAAGCCACCAAGGTCAAAGTCTGAGAGTCTGAGAAAGAGCTTAATACATGGAATCAGCATGCACATCAACACATCCAAGACCACTCCCATTTCGTGATATGTAACAGGTATATGATACCTATCTAAGCAGTGCGCATGTGTATTCAATGAAAATGTATTTACAATTAGCTGGGGCACGGTGGCTCAGCAAGTAGAGGAGCAGGCTTCAACCCGAGAGGTCCTCAGTTCGAATCCCACCTGCGGCAACTGCGTTGTGTCCTTGGGCAAGACACTTCACCTCCATTGCCCATGTGGGGGCATGGTGACGCTGTGTACCAAGGTGCACTGCTCGTTTTCAACCAATGCTAACCCTGCTTGTGTTGAGTTAGTATGTTGGGGGGCTGACAGTTGCTCACCAGTGCATGGTGGTTCTCTCTGGGTACTCTGGCTTCCTCCACCCGTAAAACTGTCATAGTCATGATTAGCCATTGTGCAGAAATATGTGACCTTAAAACACCAATAAATAAATAAATAAATAAATAAATAAATAAATAAATAAATAAATAAATAAATAAATAAATAAATAACTCAGTAGCCTATATATGCAGTTAACAGGTCAAATTTTTATGGAAGATATGGTAACTTGTTTGGTGTTTGTAAGATATATAATTAACAGGGTTAATCATCTAAAATATGTACACTTAAGTGGTCACAACTGTATTAAAATGACATTTTGTTTGGTGTTTGTAAGATATATAATTAACAGGGTTAATCATCTAAAATATGTACACTTAAGTGGTCACAACTGTATTAAAATGACATACGATCAGATCCAAGATATGAGTCCATTTGAAGAGAGCCAAGATACAGCCTTTCAGCAAAAGGTCACTTGGAAGTTGGATGAAAGTTTAATGACCTTTTCTGTACATTTTGATAGCATTAAAAGATTGAGAATTGATGACTTTATTTTGAATACATTTCAGGTCGAGCTGTTGTGTATGCAGCATTTTCACCCACACATCCAAATACATTATTAACAGTTCACAGTAAAGATATGCAAGTAAGAATAATCTTTTGAGTGAAGCTTTGTTCCTTAAAAACTTTCTAATGCCTTTAACCCTTTCAACCCGAGAGGCCCAGGATCATGATCTGTCATAATTTCATCAAGTATTTTATTTAATTTGTTTATTTATTGGGGTTTAATGACATTTTCAACAGCCAGAGTCTCCTCATGTCAGACAATTTTATGGGTGGAGGAAGTCGGAGTACCCAAAGTGAAGGACTGAGTAGTGGCTAGTAATGTCAAACTCCTCAATGCACCAACTCTGTACAAACAAGGTTAACATTTGTTGAAGGCAAGTGCATCATCTGCATGCAGTACGCCTTAGTGCACAGACCACCATGCACCCACGTAGGCATTTGGGATTAAGTGCCTTGCCCAAGGACACAAGACAGTTTCCCCTGACAGGTTTCGAACCGAGGACTTTTGGTTTGAAGTCCAATGCCATAACCACTGAGCCACGCTAATTTTTTATCAAGTAGGGTGCTGCTCCGTGAACGTGTGAAGTAGACCAATTGATATTTTCAATGTGCAGCCCCAAGGCTGCACATTAAAAATATTAATTGGTCTACCCCAAATAATGAATATGGACTTTTTCATTGCTGCCATTGAACTGTCATGGAAGATACCGCCAGGTTTCAACGGGTTAAAATTGTATTTTGTCATGAATGTTTTATTTTTTCATCATTTTCCCTGGAAGTCTTGACCACTCTCCATACTTTCCAGTTCATCATATTTGTAAGAATCGTTGTTTGGTTGCCATCCTAATTTGAGCTTTCCCTGAAAGAGCAGGTGTTTTCCATTCGCATAATTTTATGAAAGTTTGGAATGAGGTATTTACTTTGACAAACTTGTTGAACTAAAAATAGATGGCAAAGACTGTGGTCAAGCCAGAAAATAAGCAGACTGCCATCTGCAAAATGAGGTCCCCAGAGGGTGAATTTAGTGATGCTACCCTGCACAGTAGGGTAGCATCACTAAATTTACCCTAGTGAACCTCAATCTGTATCAGGGTCTAAACACTAAATAGAAAGAGGTACCCAGAGGATAAATTGACACACAGTATGGGATAGCATCATCAAATTCACCCTCTGTTGACCTCATTCTGCAAATGTCAGACTGCTTATTTTCAGGCCTGACTGTGGTCATGAGAAACTCTTTCCGGCAATTATCAAATTTAAATGACAATTATTTCTAGTATAGACTTGGCTGCCTATATTGGACAAGAAATCTCCTTTATACCTTCAGACTTGTAGGTAATGGTGTGACCCACTGTGTCGAATGTTACCTCAGGCCCTTCACCACTGAACCTGAAAGGCTGCTTTTCCGACCAGGAACATGATACATCATAATTTTATTATGTAGGGTGGCTGCTAAGTGAATATGTGAGGTAGACCAATCAATATTTTCAGCGTGCAACCTCGAGGCTCCCCTAGAAGATGATGAGTTTACAGCATCAACATTTTCTTGATAATATACAGCTTACGATATCATGTAACATTTTAATTTTGATAGTTTTTACAATTACTGAATTTTCAGCTATTTTTTGCTGTTTTCATTTTAGGCTGAAAATAATGGTACAGAAAAAGGAATAGTTTGTTTATGGAACACATATGATCCCAGCTCTCCCCAAAAGTGAGTATTTACAACAAAAGCAGTAATTTACTCTTAAACACATTAAGCCTGATGGTTTATATTGCTGAGGCATCTATCTATTCCTTCAGCCCTTCATCAAAAATGAATAGCAGGCAACACCTGCAAAATTCTTGCATCACTCACATTTTTTTACTATGTGTTTGCCTCAAAACATAGCTTATGACCCCCTCATTGAAATGAGCTTGTGATCACATTCCAATGAAGTGTTCATAAGCTATGTTCTGAGGCATGAGTTACGTTTTTGAGGCAAAAATTTTAAAAAATAAACATTGAAGTTATATAGGGGCATTTGGGTTTTTCTTCAAATTGGGTTTCTGCTCATATTGTGGAGGGGGTGGGGCCAAAATGCACAAAATTTTAAAAAATCTTCTCATGAACCAGCCATAGCAGAGACTTCATATTTGGTATGCAGCTTCCATTTGGGGTGTAGACTCAAGTTTGTTCAAGAGAAGTTTGACAGGCAATATTATCCTTTGTTCTGAGAGGGGCAAGAGTTTTTGCCATGCCCAGAATTTCTATATTTTTTTAGCTCACCTACATCTGTAAGATGTGGTGAGCTATTGTGATAACCTCGGGTGTCAGCATCGGACGTCGGTGTCCGACGTGTCCAATATTGTAAGATTTAATGTTAAGGTGAATTTCTCAAACATCAGTGGGCTCAGGCCTTTGATATTGCATATGTAGGTTGTAGGGGACTATCAGAACAGTATTTAACCCTGATACTATGACTTTTTTCCAAATTTCACCTAAAATTTTCTGCCAAAAGTTGTTGTAAGAATTTGCGTTTAGGTGTTGTAAGAATTTGTGTTAAAGTCAGCTTTTGTGCAGATTATGGTGGTTCAACTTCTCATTACTGTTGATTTTCATATTTCAATAATAACTATAGGTATTAACCCTACTGTATGCAGAAATTTAACGAAAATTTTCTTTTTTTTCACTCAAAATTTTCATGTTTTTCTCGGACTTAGTAAATTTTTAAGTTGTAAAACTTTGTAAACTTTGTGTTTAGGTGAGTTGTGTTTCTATGTGTCTTTCCAAGTGATTAATATTCTACACTTGGGTTACTGAACTCCATTGCAGTAATATTTAACCCTCATTACATGCATATTTGAGAAATTTGAGGCTGATTTTCTGCCAAAACTTGTAAGAATTAGCGTTTAGGTGTTGTAAGAATTTGCGTTAAAGTCAGCTTTTGTGCAGATTGTGGTGCTTTAACTTCTCATTACTCTTGATTTTCATATTTCAATAACAACTGTAGGTATTAACCAGACTGTATGCAGAAATTTAACGGAAATTTTCTTTTTTTTTTTACTCAAAATTTCCATGTTTTTCTCGGACTTAGTAAATTTTAAGTTCTAAAAGTTTGTGTTAAGGTGAGGTGTTAAGGTGAGTTCTCAAAGATCAGTGGGCTCAGGCCATTGATATTGCATATGTAGGTTGTAGGGGACTATCAGAACAGTATTTAACCCTCATGCTATGACCTTTTTCCAAATTTCACCTAAAATTTTCTACCAAAAGTTGTAAGAATTTGCGTTTAGGTGTTGTAAAAATTTGTGTTAAAGTCAGCTTTTGTGCAGATTGTGCTGCTTTAACTTCTCATTACTGTTGATTTTCATATTTCAATAACAACTGTAGGTATTAACCCTACTGTATGCAGAAATTTAACGGAAATTTTCTTTTTTTTCACTCAAAATTTTCATGTTTTTCTCGGACTTAGTAAATTTTAAGTTGTAAAACTTTGTAAACTTTGTGTTTAGGTGAGTTGTGTTTCTATGTGTCTTTCCAGGCGATTAATATTCTGCACTTGGGTTACTGAACTCCATTGCAGTAATATTTAACCCTCATTACATGCATATTTGAGGAATTTGAGGCTGATTTTCTGCAAAAACTTGTTGTAAGAATTAGCGTTTAGGTGTTGTAAGAATTTGCGTTAAAGTCAGCTTTTGTGCAGATTGTGGTGCCTTCACCTCTGATTACTGTTTATTTTCTCATTTCAATAACAACTGCAGGTATTAACCCTACTGTATGCAGAAATTTAACTGATTTCTTTTCTTTTTTTCAGTCACAATGTTCACGTTTTTGTCTGACTTACTCAATTTTAAGTTCTAAAAGTTTGTGTTAAGGTGAGGTGTTAAGGTGACTTCTGTTTCTATGTGTCTTTCCAGGCAATTGATATTGTACGCATGGGACACTGAACTACATTGCGGTAACGTTGTGCCCTTATTACATGCATATTTGAGGAATTTGACAGGGATTTTTGGGACTTATATTCACTTTCTTTAAAAAAAAATTTTTTTAACTTTTTTTTTTTATTATTTAATACTTTCTCATACTTGTTACTGGTAACATTAAGGCTTATTTTAGTTGTTGATGTGATGTATTTTTGTTGGGACTTATAGTCACTTTCTTGAACGAATGTTTTTCCGCAACTCCTCTTTAACCAATGAATGTACTTCAGTTAAAATTTCAGTGATTTATGAAAGCCTTTCCTAATTCTTATTTATGATTTAATATCTGGCCTCTCGATTCATATTCTTAATCATAAACATTTCTAAAAGATGTATCCAATGATTTTATGTTGAATTGATATATAATAAATGCAGAAATATAGACTTTCCAAAGCCATCACATAAACCACATTAATCATTTGATGCCTAGTTAATGATTTATATTAACTAAATATTAGGCATGTTACATTGGAACGACATTATCAAGCGCGAACGTAGGTGAGCGTTGGGATGTAACATCCCTCTTGTATACTGTACCAATGACCCAGACTTAGCTGGTGCTAAACTCCAGGTTCAGCACAATTCAGGGCCAAACACAAATTTTGCCCCCCCCCCCCCCATCCCCAAAATTTGCATCAAAAACCGAAAAATACATGTCCTATAAGGTCCTCCATACATTTACTCCTCTGCGCATGCGCAGTGTCAAGGAGATCCCGAAATTGGCGCCAATTATCATTCTTTGTTCACTGTTATTTGTGCTTCCAAATCTCAGTTTTCATAATGCCAGACACATTTTGATGAGAGAAATGGTGGAGTTAAAGAGGAAATATAAGGAGGAGAGGAAAAAATAGTGCAAGAAAATGTTCTGGGCTGTAACTTATAATTATTTTATAAAATTATTTCAAGTTGCCTTTTTTCAAGGCACAGCCCTGATGTTGTCATTCTTGCTATGAAGTACCATTGTTTCCTCTCCACCTTCCTTATTCCACCAATCTATTCTCCCATGTTTTGGCTTATTTTTTGTAATGTTCATTACTAAAATTTCTTGGGAGTTTTGGCTTTGTAACAGAATTATTTCTGTTTTTTTCCCCATGTTTACGCCCTCACCCTAGGGGTGTTTAGGCATTTTGGTCTGCATCTACCATCTGATGTTCTACAGTTTCTTCTCTGGAAGCCTCTGTTTTGCATCAGATAGTGTTTTAAATTGGTAACTGATTTTGGGCCAGGTTTGTTCAGTGCCTGGAGTCATGTTTCCGGTTTGTTGACACTTTTGCTTAGGTTGACAACAGTTACTGCTGATAGTGATTATTTGTCTTCTGCATCTCTTATTCATAGCAAGATACATTAAAATTGTCCGTAAGTGTCTCATTAATTTTTTCAAAATGAATTTAAATTTTTGTTTACACTTAGGCTTTTTTGGGATCCATTGGGCTCAGGGTTCCCATTGGGAACTTGGGCTCTTCTGAAAAAAATTTTTTTTTTTAAATTTTTTTCTTTTCGAATAATTTTTTCTTAGTGATTATAATGGATTGTTGTATTATGTATCTTTATTTTCAAGGATTAGTGTGAGTACATTGATTGTTTACCTTTCACAATGAATGATTATTGTTCAAATTGTAATAGGAAGAAATCTTCCTATGATTCTCATGAACTCTGTATTAATTGTACTCTCTGTACTCGCACTGATCTTTGTTCTGTGTGTTTCAAATTCGATGACAAACGTTGGAAACGCATGTCACGGTATGTTGTTTCTGGAGAGAGGGCCATGCCGGTTCTCTCTCCGCAGAGTCACTCTAATCTTTCACTCTCTTTTTCAGAGGAACAAGAACAGGGTGATATTTCCATGATGTCGTCCAGAAGTGTGTCTCCGTCGTCACATACAAGCGAAGAGATAGCGGCAAAAGTGCTCATGGAGATCTGTCAATTACTCGAAAGGAACCTGAAGGGGTTGACGTCCGCTAGCTCACCCGGTGTTGCGTCCATTCACCAAATGGGGCAGCACCCGGGTTCATCTGTTGCGGTCCAGCAGAGTGAGTCGGGTGTTGCGAGCACTATAAAACATCCACGTGCACACCCAGTGACGACGGAAAGGAGGATGGATCGGAGGAAGCCTGATAGTCCGGTGTTTAGCTTGTCCAGCTCGGCACGAGCTGTAAGCGAGAGAGGTCCCTCTCTCATACAGCAGCATCTGGGACCAGATGTTGTAGTCCATAGCGTTACACAGTCAGAGCATACGTCTGTCGCTTGGGACACTCCGGTATATAGGCAGTCTGGCGAGGCTACCTATAAGGCTTCCTCATCCTCACAGCAGTACACTCGACCGCACCTTGGCTACGTGACCAGTGAATTACAGTCAGCTTTGCCGTCCAGGGATTCCACGGCGACCAGGTCATGCCATCCGGTAGCCAGGGATACGAGGCCTTCTACATCCGGACGTTCGCATAAAAGATGTATGCAGGATGCAACGTCCAGGGAGCTTCCGGCGGCTAAATCCAGTAAGACCGCAGCTCCTCAGGCCTCCGTAACGGATGTGCTATCTCAGATAGCAAAGTTAATCGCAGCATCCCAGCAACCGGCAGAGCCTCTGTCGGAACATGAAGTGTCAGACGAAGTTGGGTCGGTAGGTTCCGCCGCTGGATCGGGTGCGGACGACCGAGATTTGCAAGAGGTCCGGCAGGATGGCGAAAGGGATTCCGATGAGTTGGATATTTCCCTTTCGGAACAACATAAAATAGCCGTAGAATTCATCCGGCATTACCTTCCAGAAGTTGTTCCGCCGGACCAGAATGCTGCGCAGCCGGATAGGAGGGTGATAGCGCCTCTGGACACCGATTTTTTTAATCGGTTTAGGGAATTTCCATCACAATCCAAGAATGTCTCTCGGATATTTGAATTATTGAATGATGCTATTAATAAACTTGCCAACAAGACGGGCAGGTCAGCCTTCCTACCGGCATCTGCTCTACAGCTGCCGTTTTTCAATCAAAGGAATAAGTTTGATACGGCAGGTCAGGGCATCCAGAGAGTTCCTCTGCGTTTAGACGACCTTGATATATCCATGCCGTCGACTATGTCACTTCCATCGTCAATGATGGAAACGACGATATCGTCAAACAGAGCTAGTTTAGACGCTCATTCTTACGCAGATCACCTTACTAGAGCGTTGTCATTACGCTTTGAAGGACCAGAATTTCAAGACGTACAGACGTCATTAAGAGTTCTGCCCAGGGCCATAGCTTTTTCCACGTATAACTTCGCCCTTTCAGTGGCAAATCTGGAGTTAGCTAGACGTGACGCAGCCCTAGCTACTTCCACACGCGTGGACAGTAAGGTGAAAAACTCTCTTAGAGTCGCTCCGGTCTCTGGAGAGTTTCTCTTCAGTGGCAAGCTTTCGGAAGTATATCATAAATTAACAAACAAAGCTTCAGACTCTCTGCTGTTTAGGTCTGCTTCCAAGAAGTTGGAACCAGCAGACAGGAGTAGGCCAGGCACTTCCGGGACGAGTTCGTCCAGAGGAAGTTCCTTTTGAGGTTCCTATCCGTCCTCTGGGTCTTACTCTAGAGACCGGCAGAGTAGCGACTCGAGTAGGGGCCTTTACGCTGGCTGAAATAACCGGTCAGATGCCCCTAGGCTGACGAGGCGAGGTGCGGGTCGCGGAGGACGTAGTTTCTCCTCCCGCAAGCCTCGAGGATCCAGGAAGTGATGGTTTAGACCTCTGTCGCATTTCGGTGGGTGGAAGACTGTCGAGTTTCTCAAGCAATTGGGAATCAATTACGGAGGACTCTTGGGTTCGAGGGGTTATTTCGGAAGGACTAAAACTGTCCTTCAAAGGCAAACCTCCGTTAACTCAAAGTCCAAGATGGACTCAGCTTCCGTCAAATTGTCAGAAAAGAACGGCACTTCTATCAGAAGTCCAGTCTCTTTTAACGAAGAACGTGATAGAGGTAATAGAAAACCAGGAATCTCCAAGTTTCTACAGCCATCTCTTTCTGGTTCCGAAACCAGACGGCTCGTTCCATCCAGTGATCGACTTAAGCTGGATAAACAAGCTGATCGTGGCTCCAAAGTTTTATATGGAGACCATTTGATCGGTCAGAGCGAGCATTCGAGTGAACGACTGTGCTGCGAGCATAGACCTCA
Organism: Pictodentalium vernedei; assembly: GCA_031216915.1. Lineage (NCBI taxonomy): Eukaryota > Metazoa > Mollusca > Scaphopoda > Dentaliida > Dentaliidae > Pictodentalium > Pictodentalium vernedei. The sequence goes on from CM062289.1 coordinate 353,534,524, forward strand.
AGGATGCGTACTTTCACGTCATGGTTCATCCGGCGTTCAGAAAGTATCTTCACTTCGCTGTCCTAGATGTTGTTTATCAGTTCCGAGCGATGTGCTTTGGTCTGAATCTAGGGCCCTGGGCATTCTCTCGAGTAATGAACTCGGTAATGACTCATTTCCGAGCTCATTCGTCTGCGGTAACGTCAGCTTACCTGGACGATATTCTTCAAAGGTACGGCAACGAGTTAACGCTTCAGAACTTTTTGCAGAATCTGCTTCTATTGCTCCGACATCTTGGTTTCATAGTAAACGAAGAGAAGTCAGATCTGGTGCTGTCCAAGTCATTCACCCACCTGGGGATGAGCTTCGAGATGCACAACAATCTTGTTCGTCTGCCGTTAACCAGAGCGAAATTAGTCAGTTGTTACACTCGCTATTGTCTTCACTCAGACAAAGTTTCAGCGAGGGAATTCATGAGACTAATAGGTCTGTGCGGAGCTGCTGTGGATGTCATTCCAATGGGGCGGCTACGCACTCGCCCTCTCCAGGTCTATCTGACTCAGAATTGGAGAGTGAAGATTCATTCGCTCGAGACGGACATCCTCTTGTCAAGCCAAGTGAAACAAGAGATTCAGACTTGGGCAGACATACAGTGGTTAACTCAGGGAGTTCCACTGCAATTGCCAGATCCAAATTTTACGATTATGATGGATGCCAGTCAAACAGGCTGGGGCGCGACACTGAGCCCATTGGATTTGAAGTGCCAGGGTCTTTGGGGTCCGCAGTTTCTAAGCAAGTACATCAACATCAAAGAGATGATGTCGATTTGGCTTGCTCTGCGTCATTGGATAGACGTTATTCAGAATGAACACGTGCAGATTATGTCCGACAATACGACAGTAGTTGCATATATTCGGAACCAAGGTGGCACTCATTCCATTCCGTTGCTCAATCTAACGGAAAGAATCCTTCTGTTTGTACTAGAACATCAGATTCTTCTCTCCGTCCATCATATTCCGGGTCGTCTGAATGTCTTAGCAGACTCCCTTTCACTGAGGGGTCGCCTGTTGCCGTCAGAATGGACTCTCAACAAGCAAGTATTCAATCAGATTTGCTACCAATGGGAACGGCCAATGATAGATTTATTTGCGACACATCTCAACAATCAGTTGCAGACGTATGTGTCACCTTGTCCGGATCCTCGAGCGTTTGCAGTAGAGGCTCTCTCGATCTCTTGGGACGGAATGATAGGATATGCGCATCCTCCAGCACCGTTGATTCAGCAGATATTGCTCAAGATAAAACAATCGCAATGCAAGATTCTGTTGGTAGCATCTCTGTCTCCACAGAGACCGTGGATAAATCTACTCAGGTGTCTGTTGTGGGACATGCCGAGGAAGCTTCCTCAACGGGAAGATCTTCTTTCTCAAGGGAAATCGCGCATCCTCCATCACATTCCGCAAGGTCTAAACCTTCACGTATTTCCGTTGTGCGGTCCTTCTTGCACAGAAAACTTTTTACAGGATGAGCAGTGGATGGGATTTCTAACTGTAGGAGGACCTCCTCTTCGCTAAACTATGCTGCTAAGTGGAAGGTCTTTTGTCAGTGGTGTGGGGATCATTCCGTAGATATTTATGATCCTTCCATTTCAAACATTGCAAACTTTCTAGTATTCAATTTTCAATTCAATTCATTTTATTTAACGGTATGTAAAATATAATAATCAATTCAGTTACAGAATAATATTGTGATACATATACATACCGTTGAGGGACAGCATAGCCAGATTAGCTGTCTTTCTGCTATCCCCCGAGGTAGAAATGTAATTAGAGCAACATCATATCAGACAGAGTACACAGCTGGGAAGAGAGAAATACAGATCCTTTTGGAGTAATGTTGTATTCTTGCATTGTTGCATTAATGCGTGGGAAACAAAACACTTAAAATATCAATAATATTATTAGAATAATAATAATATTATTAGAATATATTGAAAATAATATTGATAATAGTTTGGGAATAAGATGAGTGACAAACTGACGAGCTAGCCGGTAAAAAAAAAAGTAAAAAAAAAAAAAGTAGAACTGTACTACAGATTAGTATGGTAAACTATGTAGTACAGTCTGGGCAATACGGGTTGTTACATGTAATTTGTGTTTGATAATTTGAGAGAAGTTTTTGTGTTAACATTTTCTTAAACGCGATACGATTAGTAACATTTCTTATACTCGGTTCCAGGTCGTTCCAAAGCCTAGGGTAATTGAAACAAGGAAGGTAATCTAAGGATTTTGTTCTTGTTCAGCAGACGCGAATCGATACCGAGTACCTGATGGTGGGACCAGTAGTATTATTATTAAAGAGTGAAAACATTGCATTTAGTGACTGGGGAAGAGATCCATTTTTCCAATCAAATAAAAATAGCATGGCATGGAATTTGAAAAGGTCTGTAACTTTCATTATTTTATCTTGAGCAAATAGAGGGTCAGTATGGGCATTGAAACGTGCGTTATTAATTATGCGAACTGAGCGTTTTTGTAGTAGGAAAAGTTGGTTGATTGATTTAGAATTCCCCCATATCTGTATACCATATACTAGACGACTGTGTATCAATGCGAAGTATAAAATTTTCATGACATCGTGGGGAAGTATAGATTTGACCCTGTTGAGTGCATAATTTGCGCATGCTATCTTAGAACACAGTATACTTGTTTGATGAGATTAATCTGCTGCCTATCACCATTAAGGGTTATAGGTCTATGCTATCCAATACCTATGCACTTCATGATAGCTTGATGATTGGAACTAATGTCTCTTTATCTAAGTTAGTTAGAAACTTTTCGATAAATAGACCTAGAACCCTTAGATTTATTCCGAAGTGGAATTTGGCCTGGGTTCTTCTTAAGCTAAAAGAAGCAGGTTTTGAGCCTCTTGACACAGTGGACTTCAAATTCTTAACATATAAGACAGCTTTTCTCTTAGCCTTCTCTTCCGCTAGAAGAGTTAGTGAGCTTCATGCACTATCTGTGGAGGATTCTCACTACTGTAGTGTTGGTAATACTATTACCTTTACCACCAATGTTGGATTTTTGGCTAAGAATCAGGTTCCTAATAAGTATCCTGAACCTATTGTTATTAAGGCCCTTCCATCATCTGATGGGCGTAGGCCTTTACTGTGTCCTTTACTGTGTCCTGTTAGAGCAATACGTATTTACAAACGTAGATCTGAGTTCATCAGAAAGGGAAGTAAGTGTTTCTTTCTGTCCTTGATACCTAATAGAAAGGATATTATGGTTCATTCTATTGCTAGATGGATTCAATTAACTATTCATACTGCTTATGAAAAATTATCTTCTCAGCAGTCGGCACTCAAGATCTCAGCTCATGAAGTAAGAGCTCTTTCTACTTCTTGGGCCTATGTTAATTGTTTTGCTATTACGGATCTAATGAAGGCTGCATATTGGTCTCAACCGTCCACATTCACTAATTTTTATCTCAGAAATTTTGTGTTCATTTCTGGAGACCTCCATTGTTTAGGTCCGTAATCAGTTGCTCAGAATATCGTCCACTAAACAGTTGCAACTATAGTTATGTAGGCTTTCTGTTCAGGCAGTGACTCTGTCCTGCTGCCCTCTTCGCTCTGGGGTATTTGACCCAGGGCAAGGGGAAGGTGGTGGGGGAGGGGGGTGTTCCCTTAGGTCACCTGCTTTATAGTGAAAAGCAAGGGAATACCTCCCCTAGAGTCAGTATTTCCGAGTCGGTACCGGGATGGTTTTAAAGTGTAAAGCTAATGTTTACTCATCCATGTAATATTTTTAAAGTGTAGCTCGATGTGAAGCATTTGTATATGTCATGTGTCAAACAAGCGTTAATATACAATCCTCGGACACTTTTAATGAAAATATAAAGAGTCTCATTTCTCTGGACTTCCTTTATTTATTGGCTTACCTTTAAAAATATTAGTATAAAGGGTTATACTGGATGTTAATATAGATCATTGATTATTATTATGCTCAATTACTGATCGGTATTGTGTCTTTCTTCTTTAATATAAATAAGAAAGATACATGTAAAGCCTATCTCTTCTTTTCTCCTGGAGAGGATATTCTATTATAGATAATTGAGCTTATTGGATTTTTAGTCGAGTTGTGACGAAGTCAAACTCGACTTATAGTTTGGTGAATGGCGGGCGGGCGGGCGGGCGGGCGGGCGGGCGGGTGGGCGGGCGGGCGGGCGGGCGGGCGGGCGGGCGGGCGGGCGTAAACAATTGGTTTCCGGATGATAACTTGATAGTGGTTCAACTCACATTCATTAAACTTCATACATAGGTTGGTCTTGGTGGGAGGAAGAACCCTATTGATTTTGGACTTGCTACGTCGAAGGTCAAGGTCACAGTGACCTTGAACATAGTAAATCTTAAACAATTGGTTTCCGGATGATAACTTGATAATGGTTCAACTCACATTCATGAAACTTCATAGGTAGATTGGCCTTGGTGAGGGGAAGAACCCTATTGATTTTGGACTCGCTACGTCAAACGTCAAGGTCACAGTGACCTTTAACATAGTATATCGCAACAATTGGTTTCCGGATGATAACTTGATAGTGGTTCAACCTAGAGTCATGAAACTTCATAGGTGTGTTGGCCTTGGTGCGAGGAAGAACCCTATTGATCTTGGACTCACCAGGTCAAAGGTCAAGGTCACAGTGACCTTGAACATAGTATATCGCAACAATTGGTTTCCGGATGATAACTTGATAGTGGTTCAACCTAGAGTCATGAAACTTTATAGGTGTGTTGGCCTTGGTGCGAGGAAGAACCCTATTGATGTTGGACTCACCAGGTCAAAGGTCAAGGTCACAGTGACCTTGAACATAGTATATCGCAACAATTGGTTTCCGGATGATAACTTGATAGTGGTTCAACCTAGAGTCATGAAACTTCATAGGTATGTTGGCCTTGGTGTGAGGAAGAACCCTATTGATCTTGGACTCACCAGGTCAAAGGTCAAGATCACAGTGACCTTGAACATAGTATATCGCAACAATTGGTTTCCGGATGATAACTTGATAGTGGTTCAACCTAGAGCCATGAAACTTTACAGGCGTGTTGGCCTTGGTGCGAGGAAGAACCCTATTGATGTTGGACTCACCAGGTCAAAGGTCAAGGTCACAGTGACCTTGAACATAGTATATCGCAACAATTGGTTTCCGGATGAGAACTTGATAGTGGTTCAACCTAGAGTCATGAAACTTCATAGGTGTGTTGGCCTTGGTGCGAGGAAGAACCCTATTGACCTTGGACTCGCCAGGTCAAAGGTCAAGGTCACAACTCGACATTGGATCTGTGATCCTGAGCGGCATTTTCCTTTATGTCCTAGGCCCTCCAGCCCATTTTCTATTCAGCTAAGTCTGGGCCATTGCTACAGTATAAAAATGTTAAAAAATTTATAGTAATTTATATATTTTTTATACTTACCAGTGACCCAGACGGGGATGGCCCTCCCAGGAGTTGGGAACTCATACTTCCTCGCTGAGTACATAACGCTTACCAGGCACTGGTTGTAAGAATGATAATTGGCGCCAATTTTGGGACCTCCTTGACACTGCGCATGCGCAGAGGAGTAAATGTATGGAGGACCATATAGGACATGTATTTTTCGGTTTTTGATGCAAATTTTGGGGATCGGGGGGGGGGGGGGGCAAAATTTGTGTTTGGCCCTGAATTAAGGAGTTTAGCACCAGCTAAGTCTGGGTCATTGGAAAGTATAAAAAATATATAAATTACTATAAATTTTTTAACTTTCTGAACCGAGAGGCCAATTTGAACCAAATTTAATATGAGGTATTATTGGGTTATAAGTACTTGATTTATGCCAAAAAATGTTTTCCTGCAGCCCCGTGGGAACCTCAGGAGCCAAAAATAAAAAAAACCGAAAACGTCCATATCTCCAAAACTGCCCGGCACTGAGAATTTTTATTTGGTGTGAGGCTTCCTTGGGGCCAACAGAACGGAATGGTAAAAAAAATTGCTATCAGTTTTGTCATAAGGTACTATTTCGGGACTTTGAAAAAATGCTGAGTCAACATTTTTTAACACTGTGGGCAATGGAAAAAAATTAAAGAATCGTTTGCTTCCAAACCACTGCTCCAAAAGCTTTCATATTTTACATATACTGTCTTTGGAACATTGATTCACATATTTGTTGAAATCAAATCCCTCGGTCCATATTTGGGTTCCCTATGGGAGCTCAAATGTTCAAAATAGTGCAGTATGAGGAATATTCTTTAAAAATCATCTTCTTCAGATCTACCAATAAGAATCTTTTGATATTTGGTATGCACCATGCTTAGGGGGTTGAGATTCAAGTTTGTTTAAGCCAAGTCCCTGGGTTCATATTTAGGCTGAAAATTTGGGGTCCCGGTCCGGACTGAGAAATTTTGGACCACAATCTGGAAATGAGTCTTTTTGTTTTTTTATGCATTTCGGTCAGTTTTAAGACAAAAAAAAAAATTTTTACACTGAAAATTTGGGGTCGGGGTGGGACTTAGAAATTTTGGACCAAAATCCGGAAATTAGTTTTTTGGTTTTTTTATGCATTTTGGTCAATTTTAAGACAAATTTTTTTTTACACTGAAAATTTGGGGTCTGGGTGGGACTTAGAAATTTTGGACCAAAATTCGGAAATTAGTTTTTTGGTTTTTTATGCGTTTTGGTCAATTTTAAGAAGAAAAAATAAATTTAGTCTGAAAAATATTTTGTTTGGGACTTCAAAATTTCCCAACAAAAATAAAAAAAAATTGTTTTTTATGCGTTTATCTCAATTTTGGGACGTAAAAGTGCAGGAACTGAAAATAGAAGGAAAATCCTGTGTATTGTGTGGGCACAATCGCTTCATCTAGTTGGTATATGCTTTTCTTAGGAGGGGCGTATGCAGCTTATTCAAGTCAAGTCCCTGGTTTGATATTTAGACTACCATGTCAGGTGAGCGCCCTCAGGCCCCCTGGAGCCTCTTGTTTTTGTGATTGGTGCTGGTCAGTTATTGTTGTTGATTTAGTTGAAGGATTAATTGTTTACCTAGCGTATTGATAACATGTAATTCTGAATTTTTTTTTTTTTTTTCAAAAAATAAATTCTGTCCATTGAGTAGATTATGGGGGAGAGGTGGGAGCACATTGATTATTCAGGTTAGTGTGACTAAAAACAGACTTGCACTCAAAATATCAAATTTGTTTATATATATTTGTTCTGTTATAAGTTATTGGCGAGAAGTTGTAGACACCTGAAATTGTAACAAAATAATTACTGATGAACATATTCTGATTTTCCAAAAATAAACACTTCATCAATAAAGCATCACCCGTCATGACATTTGCCTCAGTCATGCAGGAATTTCACCAGGAATAGTGCTGGGTTTGAGCCACTGAACTGAAAACAGTAAAGTTTTTTCAGAACCTGGCCCTGGCTATCATGGGTCTCTAATACCCAATCGCCTAGAAATAAATGTGCTGCCACCATACCAACTGAGCCAACTTCAACACCAAAAAAGGTTGTAATTAACTCAGCCAGTTTGTCAGTTTGCATTTACAACCCGACCCCAGACCAATATTCAAGAATTGACAATTGCTGAATTTTTTTGAATTATTGTGGTTGTGATTTGTAATTTCCACAAAGTGCCCGTGTTTTTTGTCAGATTTACCTACAGATTGTTTGTCTTAACATTTAATACAACTGGAACAGAATACTGTTATAATGGTCTATGGGTCCAGCTTAAACACAGGAATCTCAATTTATGGCAGATTTATGAAGATGCATCTGCTTGAATTTAATTTTATATCACCTTAGTCAAGCAGGAATTCCACCAGGCATAGTGCAGGGTTTGAGCCAGTGAATTGAAATTTTTTTTTTTTTGGGAAGTTGGTCCAAACCAGAGTCGATCCCCAGGTCTCTGGCACCCAATCACCTAGTCATAAATTCTCTGCCATCATGCCCACTGAGCCAATAACAACCCCCTAAAAAGGTTGTTATTAACTCAGCCAGTGTGTTGGTTTACATTTACAACCAGACCCCAGACCGATATTTGAGAAATGACAATTGCTTAATTTTTTGGAACTGTTGTAGTGGTGATTCATAAGAGTCCAGAAAGCACCTGTGTTTATTGTGAGCTTTATCTGCAGATCATTTGCCTTGACATTTGATTTTTTATCAGAGATTTACCTGCCGATCATTTGTCTTAACATATTATTGTATCGACTGTAAAATTCATTCCAATTCGCAAGAAACTGTTTTGATTCTCATGAACTGCTACTTCGAGAATCAACTTTCAGTTTATAAATTAGAATTTGGGTTTATTGTTGTACCCCTGTCCTTGTGAGTGCAACCATTTCATAATCTCAAGTAAAAACAAACCTCATATTTATATATAAACTAGAGTTTAACCCTCAAGAGGCTCGAGACAATTTATGTAAGTTTCTTGTCTTGCTTGTACATGAAGACCGCATGTTCCAAGGATACAGGCTTTTGGTGGTCTTGCTGGTCGAAGTTACTGTACCTTGGCAGTGGTTTCTATTGAAGTCTTGGCTGTCTATATAGGCAGCCAAGACTTCATAAGATACCACTACTAACTCAAAGAATTACCTTTTCTATGAACAAGCAAAAAGTAAGCAGAATTCTTGAGGCCTCTTTGAGGACACTTTTCAGAGTTGATTTTCATTGTTTTCTTTGCAATGGGGGTGCGATGGCGTTGCGGTAACCGTTTCTCGTCAGATCACCGAAGTTGAGCAACGATGAGCCCAATTAATCCTCGGATGGGTGACCGTCTGATCAATCGATTTGGACTCCCACGTTGTGTACTTGAACAAGGCACTTAACCCTGATTGTCCATATGGGCGCACGATGACACCGTATACTAAGGCGTACTGCACATCGATGGTGCGCATGTCTTCAACCAATCTAACCCTGCATGTGCTGCAGTGCGGAGTTACGATGTTGGGGAGCTGGCAGCTGCTCGTCGTTGCTCGGCGGTTCTCTCCAGATATTAGCCATTGTGCATAAGTATATGACCTTAAACACCAGAAAATAAATAAATATAATTTCTTTGCGACGGTTAATTCTGATTCTCACAGGAATTGTAAGACCTGCAGTAAGACTCCATAGTTTTAGTAGCTTGAAGAATGTATGTTTGATAATATATTAAAAATCCTCCTTCTTCAGGCTGATTGGTGTGAGCTTGCAAATAATGTACATCACCTGTATTTCTGACTTATGCTTTCGGTGGATGGTTTTGACATTATCAGATCCAACTTCATATTGTAGATAATGGAGTATCTCATGGCTGTGTGACCTCATCTTGAGTAGTTTGACAGTTGTGTTGTCAAAAAGCTACTGCCACATTTAGGCAACCTAAATTTTAAAGAATTAATATCAAAAATAAAAGTACAAAAATATGAAAAAATATGATTCATATAATTCTATACATTTTTTTCATTACAGAATCCTTGCCTGTGAATCTCAGCCAACATGTTGTTGCCTAAGTCCCTTTCAACCATTTCTTGCTTTTTCTGGTCTGGTAAGTTCTTTATCTCATTCAATTTTGTGTGTTTAATTAAGACTCTGCATTATTATTTTATGGCAAACCACTATTTGGAACACTTTATGATTGTTTGAAATTCATGTAGATAAAACATAGAAATGGGTCATTTATCAGAATTTGAGAAAAAAAATGGCTGTAGGCATATAGTTTTTTACCCTTGTCCATCCGTTATTCCATCTTTCGTCATTCCAAAATAATAGTATTTTTATACTGTACCAATGACCCAGACATAGCTGGTGCTAACTCTTAAAATATAGGGCCAAACACAAATTTTGCCCCCCAATCCCCAAAATTTGCATCTAAAACTAAAGAAAACATGTCCTGAAAGGCCCTCCACACTTCGCCCCTACTGCGCATGCGCAGTGTCAAGGACGTTCCGAAATTGGCGCCATTAATCATTCTAAGTTTGGCCCTTCATCAGTTAACATCTGACTGATCTTTGTGCTTATAAATCTCAGTTTAAATGATGCCAGACACATAAATATTAGTGAAATGGTGATTCTAAGGAGGATAGAGAAGGAGGAGAGGAAAAGAATGTGTGACAGAATATTATCAGGGCTGTAACTTAAAATTTTTTAATGAAATTATGTTAAGTTACCTATTTTCAAGGCAGCAGCCATTTTGTTGTCATTCTGATTATTTAGTTACACTGTTTTTTAAGTGTTTTCCTCTCTCCCTGTCCTTTAAGTTCCCCCTTGCTATTCTCCCATGCTTTTGGCATAGTTTTTGTAATTATTATTACTAAATTTTCTTGGGAGTTTTAGCTGAATAACAGAATGAATTCTGTTCTTTCCCCATGTTTACGTCTTCACCTACGGGTGGTTAGGCATTGTGTTCTGCATCTACCATCTGATGTTCTGCAGTTTTCTTCCCTGGAAGTCTCTGTTTTGCATCAGATAGTGTATTTTTGGTAACTGATTTCGGGCCTGGGTGCCTGGAGTCTTATTTTAGTGTTTTTACACTCATTGTTTACATTTACTACAGCCCTCTGTGTGAGGGGGGGATTTCTAAAAAATAATATCTTGATGTTATTTTAATCATAACTAGATACATTATTATTGTTCGTAAGTGTTGAATAAATTGTTTAAAATATTTTTAAAATTTTTGTCCACACTTAGGCTTGGGATCCATTGGGGCTCAACGTTACTTTTCAGAAACTTGGGCTGTTCTGAAAAAATATTTTTTCAAAATATTTTGATTTCAGTTATTTTTTCTATATTAATGGATCATATTATTATTATGTATTTTGATTGCCAGGGGTTAGTGCGAGTACCAGGACTTGTTTTCTTTTCACATTGAAAGGATATTGATCAATTGTTTTAAGAGGAAGTCTTCCTCTGACTTTATTATCATTCTATATGTGGTCAGTGTACTCGCATTAACTCCTGTTCTGTATCGTATGATTTCGATGACAATATGGGAAGCGTATGTCACGGTATGTTGTTGGGGATTTGGACACTACGGTCCTTTCCCCGCAGGGTCACTCTACTTTATCAATTTCTATTTCAGACGATCAAGATTAGGGTGATGTATCTGTGATGTCTTCCAACAGTGTGCCTCCGTCGTCACAATTAATGAAGGGCTAGCGGAAAAGTGCTAGCGGTGTAGCGTCCATTCACCGAATGGTTCGGCAGCCGGGTTCGTCCGTTGCGGTCTAGAAGGAATTTTGGGGTGATGCGAGCACTATAAATTAACCTAATGCACACCCAGTGACGGCGGATCGGAGGGAGAACGCAGGAAGCCTTTTAGTCCGGTTCATAGCTCGTTCCGGTCCATCCGGACGGCAAGCGAGAGAGGCCCCTCTCTCGTTCAACAACATCTGGCCCCAGATGTTGTGGTACAAATGTGTCGCAAGCGGAGCATACGTCAGTCGCTCGGGACGCTCCGTTGTATAGGCAGTCCGCTGAGACTGCTAAGGCTTCCTCTTCTCGTCAGCGCACACGACCGCACCTTGGCTGCGTGACCGCCGATATATTACCAGCTTCGCCGATCAAGGATTCTTCGGCGACCAGGTCACACCATCCGGTAGCCAGGGACACGAGGCCTGCAGACTCCGGACGTTCGCATAGGAAGTGTGCGGGAGTCAACGTACATGGAGCTTCCGGCGGCAATGCATCGTAAGACCGCTACTGCACAGGCCTCGGGAACGGACGTGCTTTCCTTAATAGCACAGTTTATCGCAGCATCCCAGCATCAACTGAATCTGTCGCATATATTTTATCCGACGATGCTGGGTCGGGACGCTCCGCGGAAGCGGGTTCGGACGTCCGAAAGTTTCATCCGGTCCGACGGGATATCGAAAGGGATTCGGAGGATTTCGAGCTTTCCCTTTCGGAACAACATATGCTGTTGTGTATGTCATCTGACTTGGTCTTCTACAGCTTCTTTCGTCGGACCAGAATGCTGCGATGCCGGATAAGAAACTGATAGCGTCGGTGGACTTAGAAATTTTTGGTTCGGTTCAGGGACTTCGTCCCTCAGTTCCAACATAGTCCAATAATGTCACACAAACTTTCGAATTATTGAACGACGCTATATATATTATTATTTTATGCTTGCTAACCAAGCATTTCTGGTTTCTTGTTCGAAGAGTTATGGAGATGTCTTTCAAAAGTGTGCCTCTGTCGTCATAGTTAATGAAGAGTTAGCGGCAATAAGTGCTCATGGAATATGTCTATCGCCTACGGAGTGACATTCGCTAACTCACCCGGTGTAGCGTACATTCATCGAATGGTTCGGCTGCCGGGTTCGTCCGTTGCGGTCTAGGAAGGAGATTTGGGTGATGCGAGCACTTTAATTACTTTAGTACTCACCCAGTGACGGCAGATTGAGGACAGATCGGAGGAAGCCTGTTAGTCCGGTTCCTGGCTTGTCCAGGTCCGTCCGGGCTGTGAGCGAGAGAGGTCCCTCTCTCACCCAACAACATAAGGGACCGCATGTTGTGGTTCAGATATTTTACATTTGGAGCATATGTCTGTTGGTCGGGACGCTCCGTTATATTGACAGTCCGAGAGACTGTCTTTAATGCTTCCTCATCCTCACAGCAGGGCACACGACCGCACATTGGCTACGTGACCTCGAGTATCCAATCAGTTTCGGCATTCAGTGATTCCACGGCAAATAGGTCGCGCCATCCGGTAGCCAAGGGACACGAGGCCTATACACTCCGTTCGCTCGCATATTGGTAGTATGCACGGGGTAACGATCACGGAGCTTCCAGCGGCAATGCATCGTAAGACCGCTTCTCCTCAGGCCTCAGTGACGGACGTGCTATCCGAGTTAGCACAGTTGTTTCGCAGCATCCCAGCAATTGATAGTTTCTCGGTCGAATCAGGAATTATCCGACGGCGCTGGGTCGGTGCGGTCCGCGGTTGCATCAGGTACGGACGACCGAACGCTTTATAGGGTCCGACAGGATGGCGAAAGGGATTCGAAAGATTTCGAGTTTTCCCTTTAGTAGTATCGGAAGATGCCTTTCATATCTTCTGGCATTATCTTCCAGTGATTATTATTTCGGACTTCATTGCTGCGATCTTGGATAAGAGACTTATAGCGTCATTGGACTCGGATTTTTCGATCGGTTCAGGGACATTGTCCCTGACTTACCGACGCAGTCCAATATTGTCATTACAACATGTGTTTTATTTTTCGACGCTATATATATATATATACAAGCCTGCTACTAAGCATGATAGTTTAGTTTCTTGTCCGCGTTGCTCATTTCTGCCATTTTATCATTTATACAAATAGTTTATTTTGGCAGAGCAGGGCATACCGAGAGTTCATATGCGTCTAGACGGTGTGATTAAAGACTGCATATATTCTTTTTCGCCGTGTATGTCTTTTCCAATTTCAATGTTGGGAACGACATTATGTATAGTAGACTTAACTTAGACGCTTTATTATACGTAATCCGCCTTACTGAGGCGTTATCATTACGTCTTCAAGAAAAGATTTACGGGATATTATTCTCAATGTAATTTCTTTTGAGGGCAGTAGTTTGTTCACGTATAACTCCGCCCTTCAGTGGCTGATTGGAGTTAGTTAGACGTGACGCAGCCCTAGCTACATCCACACGCGTGGATAGTAAGGTTAAGAACTCTCTCAGAGTCGCTTCGTTCTCGGAGGAGCTTCTCTTCGACGGCAACTTTTCGGCAATCCATGAATTGCTCGATTTACACGTTCTCTTGTCTATCTAGTGTTACAAGAGATTCAGACTGGGGCAAACATTCGGTGGTTGACTCAGAGAGTGCCGCCGCAGTTGCCGGACCCGAGTGTGGCTGTTATGACGGTTGCCAGTCAAACAGATTGGGATATAATACTGATCCCTACGGATTCGAAGTGCCAGGGTCTTTGGGTTCCGCAGTCTTTTAGCAATCAGTTTTCTTCCGCGGAATAATGTTTTTTAGGCTTGCTTTATGTCATTGCATGAACATTATTCAGAAACGCATGCCCAAATTCCTGTCCTTTAATTCGACAGTAGTGGCGTATCTCCGGAACCAGGGAGGCACTCTTTAGTTTCCGTTATTCAATTTAATGGAAAGAATCCGTCTGTTGGTTATAGTACACCAAGTTCAGTTTTGGTCCGTCATATTCTGGGTCGTCTGATTGTTTTATCGGACTCCCGTTCTCTTACGGGTCGCTTGTTGCTGTCAGAATGGACTCTCAACAAACAAGTATTCAATCAGATTTGCTATCTATGGGAGCGCCCAATGATGATTTATTTATGACACAGCTTGCTAATCAATTGCAGACGTATGTGTTGGCTTGTCCAGATCTCTGAGCTAATATTCTTAACGCTCTATTGATCTATAGGACGGAATGATAGGATACGCGTATCCTCCGGCGCTGTTGTTTTAGCAGGTATTGCTAAGATAAACAACCACAATACTTTTCTGTTGATAGCATCTCTATCTTCACAGAGATCATGAGTAATTTACTCTCTTGTCTACTGTGGGTCTTAACGTGAAATCTTCCTCTATGTGAGGATCTTTTTCACTGGGTAAATCGTGTCATCTTTATCACAACCAGCAAGGTCGCAACCTTCATGTATTCCGTTGTGTGGTCCGTATTGCATTGTAAGCACTTTACTGGACGAGCTTTGGATGCGATTTCTTACTATAGGAGATCCTCTTCTTCGCTATTCTATGCGGCTAAAGTGGAGGCTCTTCCGTCGTGGTGTAGGGATCATTATGTTCATATTGTTGATCCCTCCATACTACTCATTGCTATTTTTTAGTATACTTGTTTCACAAGATCTACTGCAGCCTGTTATTATTTAGGTTATAGGTTTATGTTACCTCATACCTATGCACTCTACGATAGTTTACAATTGAGTCTTTTGTCTCTTTATCTAAGTCAGTTATAACTTTTTGATAAATAGACTTAGAATCTTTAGATTAAATTCCTATACGGATTTTAACTTCGGTTCTTATTTAGCTAAGTAATAATTTGAGCCTCTGGAAACAGTAGTTTTCAAATTCTGACCTTTTAGACAGTGATTCTGTTGGTTTCTCTTTTACTGTAGAGTCAGTGAGTTTCATGCACTATCGATGCATGATTTTCACTTTCATAGTTTCGGAATCAATACTTCCGTTACTATTTAGGTTGGATTCTGGCATAAGAGTTAGGCTCCTATTATCCGGAACCTATTATTTTAAGGTCCTTCCGTCTTCGTATGGGCATAGGCCTTTACTCTTTCCGGGTACAGTTTATGTATTTATAAACAGATATCTGTTTATTACTATGGGCGTAAGCTTCTTCTGTCTTTGATGTCTTGTAGAAGGATGTTACGCTCCATTTTATTGTTAATGGATTCTATTAACTATCGGTACTGCTTATGGTATATCATTGACTTAGCAGTTGTGCTTAAGATTTCGGCTCATGAAGTAAGAGTTCTTCTACTTCTTGGGCTTACATTAATAGTGTCGCTATTATAGATTTTTGAAGGCCGCTCATTGCGCTCAGCCATCCACATTCATGAATTTTATCTCAGAAATATCGAGTCCATTTCTGGAGGCCTCTTTTGTTAGGTCTATTATCTACTGCTCAGAATGTCATTACTTAACAGTTGCTACTATAGCTAGGTAGGCTGTCTGTTTCGGCAGTGTCTCCGTTCGGCTGCCCTCTTCGCTCTGGGCTATTTGACCCTGGGCAAGAAAAAGGGGGGGGGGGGGGGGGGGAGGGTGTTCCCTTGGGTCACCTGTTTTACTATGAAAACAAGGGGATACCTCCTCCGGAGTTAGTAATTCTGAGCTGTTATTGGGATGGTTGTTTAGTGAGAAGTTTAGGTTTTTAAAATTCATTCAAGTCTTAGTTTTTAGCTCACCTGAGCGAAGCTCAAGGGGAGCTTTACTAATCACTTTCTGTCCGTCGTCCGTCGTCCGTCGTCCAGCGTCCGTCGTCCGTCGTCGTCCGTCCGGCGTTAACTTTACATTATCGACTTCTCCTCCTAAACCACTAGCCCAATTTTATTCAAATGTTGGCTAAATGTTTATTACCTAATGCCAATTCAGATTTGTTCAAATGAAGTTGCCCCTCCTCCTGGGTGGTTCCACGCCCCCAAGGGGCACCAAAATCTTTGTAAATCTTCTTCTCATGAACCAGCAGTAGCAGAGACTTGATATATGGTGTGCAGCTTCCTTTTGAGGTGTAGACTCAGATTTGTTCAAGAGAAGTTTGTGGGGCTATACTTGGCGTCGTTATGGGAGGGGCAAAATTTTTTGCCCCGCCCAAAATTTCTATTTTCCAAACCGAGAGGCTGATTTGAACCAAATTTTATGTGAGGGCTTATTGGGTCATGAGTACTTGATTTATGCAAAAAAAAAATTTCCCGCAGCCCCGTGGGAACCGCAGGAGCTAAAAATAGAAAAAATTTAAAACGCCCATATCTCCAAAACTGCACGGCATTGAGAATTTTTATTTGGTGTGCAGCTTCCTTAGGACCAACAGAAAGGACTGGTAAAAAAAAATTGCCATCGGTTTTATCATAGGGTACAGTTTCGGGACTTTGAAAAAGTGCTGAGTCAGCACTTTTTAACACTGCAGGCAATGGGAAAAACATTAAAAAATCTTCTTCTCCAGATCCAGCAGGCAGAATCTTTTGATATTTGGTATGCAACATTGTAGGGTGGATCTGATTCAAGTTTGTTCAAATCGGCCCCCTGGGTTCATATTTGGGCTCAGTATAGGAGCCCGATTTCGAACTTAGTACATTTCTGGCAAATTTCTTAAAAAATCTTCTTCTCCAGATCCAGCAGGCAGAATCTTTTGATATTTGGTATGCAACATTGTGGGGTGGATCTGATTCAAGTTTGTTCAAATCGGCCCCCTGGGTTTATATTTGGGCTCAGTATAGGAGCCCAAATTTGAACTTACTGCATTTCAGGCAAATTTCTTTGAAAATCTTCTTCTCCAGATCCAGCAGGCAGAATCTTTTGATATTTGGCATGCAACATTGTAGGGTGGATCTGATTCAAGTTTGTTCAAATCGGCTCCCTAGATTCATATTTGGGCTCACTGTAGGAGCTCGAATTCGAACTTAGTGCATTTCAGGCAAATTTCTTCAAAAATCTTCTTCTCCAGATCCAGCAGGCAGAATCTATTGATATTTGGTATGCAACGTTGCGGGGTAGATCTGATTCAAGTTTGTTCAAATCGGCCCCCTGGATTCATATTTGGGCTCACTATAGAAGCCTGAATTCGAACTTAGTGCATTTCAGGCAAATTTCTTCAAAAATCTTCTTCTCCAGATCGAGCAGGCAGAATCTTTTGATATTTGGTATGCAACATTGTAGGGTGGATCTGATTCAAGTTTCTTCAAATCGGCCCCCTGGGTTCATATTTGGGCTCAGTATAGGAGCCCGATTTCGAACTTAGTGCATTTCAGGCAAATTTCTTAAAAAATCTTCTTCTCCAGATCCAGCAGGCAGAATCTTTTGATATTTGGTATGCAACATTGTGGGGTGGATCTGATTCAAGTTTGTTCAAATCGGCCCCCTGGGTTTATATTTGGGCTCAGTATAGGAGCCCAAATTTGAACTTACTGCATTTCAGGCAAATTTCTTCAAAAATCTTCTTCTCCAGATCCAGCAGGCAGAATCTTTTGATATTTGGCATGCAACATTGTAGGGTGGATCTGATTCAAGTTTGTTCAAATCGGCTCCCTACATTCATATTTGGGCTCACTATAGGAGCTCGAATTCGAACTTAGTGCATTTCAGGCAAATTTCTTCAAAAATCTTCTTCTCCAGATCCAGCAGGCAGAATCTTTTGATATTTGGTATGCAACGTTGCGGGGTAGATCTGATTCAAGTTTGTTCAAATCGGCCCCCTGGATTCATATTTAGGCTTACTATAGAAGCCCGAATTCGAACTTAGTGCATTTCGGGCAAATTTATTAAAAAATCTTCTTCTCCAGATCCAGCAGGCAGAATCTTTTGATATTTGGTATGCAACATTGTGGGGTGGATCTGATTCAAGTTTGTTCAAATCGGCTTCCTAGTTTCATATTTGGGCTCACTATAGAAGCTCGAATTCGAACTTAGTGCATTTCAGGCAAATTTCTTAAAAAATCTTCTTCTCCAGATCCAGCTTCAGAATCTTTTCATATTTGGTAAGCAACATTGTGGGGTGGATCTGATTCAAGTTTGTTCAAATCGGCCCCCTGGGTTTATATTTGGGCTCCGTATAGGAGCCCAAATTTTAACTTAGTGCATTTCAGGCATATTTCTTAAAAAATCTTCTTCTCCAGATCCAGCAGGCAGAATCTTTTGATATTTGGTATGCAACATTGTGGGGTGGATCTGATTGTGATGATGAACGTATTTATTTGTAAAGTTGATAGAATTTTAGACAAAATTTGCAGAAAAGATCCACTATAGAAGGGGTGGTGTCCAGGGTGAACCGTTTACCCAAATCTAGCAGTACTAATGCATTATTCACACAAATCTCCGTTCAAATTTTATGACCCCTCATTGGAACACACGCATTCAGCTCATTCCAACAAAGGTCATATGCCATGTTTTCGAGACAAAAGAATAAAATTTTAGTTATTCATGAAATTTTTAGGCAACTGTTGTCTGTTATTCACATTGCTTCATGAAATTTCAGTACTTTTAGAAGTTACCTCAGTAATCAAGGGTTAATTCACCTTAATTAAATGTCGCCTCTAAAAAACAACCACTTTGCATATCTTACCTTTTTACCAGCATAACTGCCAAAACTTGTCAGCATTCTTCGCAAAAATCGCTATTCAAATTTTAATTTTTGTCTCTTAAACATACATGTACTTATCGCTTGTAAATACCCCATTGGAATGAGCTTTTTGAGCTCATCCCATTGAGAGGTCGCACACCATGCTTTTTGAGTCAAAAAAGCAATTTTTTAGTTATTCCAGAATTTCATACGTAAAACACAGCTTTATGACTTCACATTAAAATGAGCTCTCTAAGCTTGTTCCAATCAACATTCACGCACTATGTCTTTCACACAAAAAATAAAATTTTCCATTTATTCTTATTCAGGAATTTTGTTTGCAAGAACACTCTTAACCCCCCCCCCCCCCCCACACACACACACACACACACACACACAAACACAGACACACACATCTAAAAGTTCGTCAGCAAAAAAACAGTTACTTCAGTTTTTAAATGCATTATAGGAACAACTTGCCTAATCAAATTTAAATACTTTTGCATCATTCTGTATCTAGAACAAACCATTTACCATATCTTTACGCAAAATTCTCCAGCATCATTCACAAAAAAACACCATTATTTATATATTCACATTTCTGTCTCAAAAATATACCTGATCTTCCCATACCCCTATTGGAATAAGCTGTTTGAGCTTGTTCCAATGATGATAAAAATACTAATATTTTGGAAAATTTGTGAAAATTTTTGTTTTCTTGCATGCAAATATATACATGTAGCACATGGAAGATATCCACAGTTGGGGAGAGATGTCCAAGGCTATCTCTTCACATTCCTTGTTTGTGCTTCATGCTAAACCAGTTTGTCTGCAGAGATAAATTTGCTTTATTAAAAATCATTGGAGATTGGCCACACACCAATGATTTTAAATAAAACTAATTTTAGGTAACAAATGTTGAACTTCAAACAAAATCTATCACTCAACCAGTTAATGTTGATGAGGCATGACATGGTGAAGGTGACCTAAAATACTTCTTAGAGTCACTTTGTCAGGTGAGCGATTAAGGCCACTTGGGGCCTCATGTTAAAGTATAGCTTTTGAATATTGCATATGTCAACGGACATGATTATGCAATCCTCAGACACTTTTAGGAGTATAAGAGTCTCTATTCTCTAGACTTACTTTATTTATTGGCTTACTTTAAAAATTATTAATATAAGGATTATATTGGATATTAATAGAGTACATGGATGTATGAAGCTCAATTTTGGAAGGGGTTGTATCTTTCTAATTTATCATAAATAAGAAAGATACATGTAAGGCCTATTACTTCTTTTTCCCTACAGGGGATGACTCTATTTTATTTTATTGAGCGTATTCCATTTTGCTCTATGTCCTTGGCCCTCCAGCCTTTTTACTATTCAGCTATGTCTGGGTCATTGGTACAGTATAAAAATGTTAAAAAATTTATAGTAATTTATATATTTTTTATACTTACCAATGACCCAGATGGGGATGGCCCTCCCAGGAGTTGGGAACTCTTGCCTCCCCGCTGAGTACATAGCGCTTACCAGGCACTGGTTATTAGAATGATTAATGGCGCCAATTTCGGAACGTCCTTGACACTGCGCATGCGCAGTAGGGGCGAAGTGTGGAGGGCCTTTCAGGACATGTTTTCTTTAGTTTTAGATGCAAATTTTGGGGATTGGGGGGCAAAATTTGTGTTTGGCCCTATATTTTAAGAGTTAGCACCAGCTATGTCTGGGTCATTGGTAAGTATAAAAAATATATAAATTACTATAAATTTTTTAACTTTCCAGGCTTTTTTTTCACCATACATTGAGTTAATAGGCTGGTTTCTCGTATGTGGCTTTGTCATGGGTACCTACAAATCAAGTTCATGTTTGGTCCTGGTTGGATGGTTTTTGTGGAGTTATTAACCTTGAACTTAGTTCATGATGGGAAAACTCAAGAGAACCAGTTTTCCTGACTCTTTTTGCTTATACTGACACATCTAGTTTGGGCTCTTGAGTAATCCTTGAACAGGATTCTATCTTGGGAAGGCAGGATGGAATATTATGCACTAATCCTTTGCTCAACAGGTAGAGTTCAGAATTTTTTTTCAAAGGTGATTTGTAACATAAGTATTTTTTTCTAAGATTTTGTTGCAACCAGCAAACAGGAGCCTTGATTGATCTAAATTTTGTTCATAAATAATTCATATATTACAATTTATTAGAGAGTGTTCTCTTGTAAATTGTAGCAAAACAATTTTTGGTGGACATTTTTTTGTTCTACTGCAGAGCAAACCTGAATCTAATACATACAGTGTAAAGCCACCATAGTGGCTTCTAGCACTCTCCCATTTAACAATTTATAAGTTATATAAATTTATAAATTTTGCAGAGCGTGGTGGCTCAGTGGTAGACTGTTGGACTTCTATGCTAGAGGTCCCGAGTTCAATTCCCGTCCAGGACGACCCTCTTTGTGTCCTTGGGCAAGGCACTTTATCCTGGTTGCATACCTGGGGCACGATGACACCGTGTACTAAGGCGTATTGCACATCAATAGTGCATATGTCTTCAACCGCTGTAACCCTGCTTGTGTGGAGTTAGAATGTTAAGGAGCTGATAGTTGCTCGTCGATGGTTCTCTCCGAGTATTCCGTCTTCCTCCACCCATAAAACTGTCATGGTCACGATTAGCCATTGTGCACAAGTATGTGACCTTAAACACCAATAAATAAATAAATAAAGTTTGCACATTATTTTTTAGATATTTTTTGTTGTTTATAAAATTTGTACAACTGGTTTCAGGTTGATGGTTCTGTAGTGGTGTGGGATCTCAGAGAAACGTCATCTATGCACAAACCTGTTGTTATTGACAATAATGAATATTATCTTAGGTTCCCATCATACAATACAGGTATGTTAGCTCAAAAACTTGATAGAGAGTAGATAATATAAATACAAATTCTTTTCTATTACACTAATTTTACCCTGCACCCTGGTTTGAAAAATACTGTGGGAACCCTGTTAATTGAATAGCCTCTTTGTAAGTGAAAATTATTCAATTAACAGGATTTTTCAGTTAACACGGAGCTGGTCACTTTTTCTGTATTCTACAGATAAACTGAGCATTTATTTTATTCTTTCTTGTTTCATCAAAGCAGTCATGACTAGATTTGATGAAAATTAAACAGTTGACTCTAGACATCACTCTTCAAAAAGTTGATGCAGTTTGCAGGGGAAAAGATTGGTTAAATATGCTCAAATATTACTTATTTTAGTGACAAGAGACTTCCTGTCCTGGGCAGGAATTTCTGCCAGCAAATTATAAAAATATTACCAGATTTTTTTTATTTAATTAACAGGAGCTTACTTTACTTTCTACCCTATATGCAAGCATCAGGTCAAATTTGTACTAAGGGTATGGTGAAAATAAAAGGCTTTTTGTTTGGAAATCATATTCAATTAACAGGGCTATTCATTTAAGAGATATCAATTAAATGGTTTCCACTGTATTTTCAAACTGCTGGTTATGGCTTTACCAAGCATATTTGCTAATTTGGCCAATACTACAGTTGAGCCCACATGAATTAGATATTTCTTTAATTGCATATAACTTCTAAACACTGAATAATATACCATACCTTCAGTGCACCTTCAGTGCAAGTTTTACCTGTTAATTGCATATAGATTATAGAGTAAACGCTTGTTCATAGAAAACATTTTTTTTTTTGGAGTTATCAGATAATTAGTCTGACAACCACTAAATTTCCCACACTTAGACCTATCAGATATTAGCGCATCCAATAACGTTCATTGTCTTATGTTATGTTTGAGAGCACACCATGAGTCATCGAACTGTGATGGATTATCATATCTAATTCCTGTGAGTTGCATACTCCTGTTTATTGAATACTTTTTACTTTGAAAGTGTTGTCTATTCAAATAACAGGTTTCATTGTGAACAAAACAGGCGCCATTCGAGTTTTACCAATTTTTTTCAATTATTTTGTTCAAGATTTTATATCTCCTCTTCCTGAAAACATAGATTATGATCCTTCATTGAAACCATGCTGACTGGCTACATTCTAATGAGAAGTCTCCGCCCTCTGGTTGACAGAATTTAGTTAAAAATCAAATTGGTTACGTTTCTAGTTTCATTAGGGGAAACATTTCCTGCTTGAAATTTTATGTGTTGACATCAATGTTCAGAGGGTTAAGCTATGTTATGAAAGAAGAAAACTTAACATAATTTAGAAAAAATTATTCCTTCTGCACTCTCAGGGCTTATATTTCATCTAAACTTGGGAGAATCTATTTGGATTCTCGCGAGAATGGTTGCGAGAATCCATACCTGTGATGAGTACTTAGCATGAGGCCACCATAGTTGAACCCCACTTGTATACTGATAACACATTTTAACTCTTTATCCAACACAGCTTTTTAATTTTTAAAACAAACTGAATTTGATAATTTTTACAAAAATAAACAATGTTTACCAATAAAACTTCACAAATATGGATATCATTGGAACCAGCTATTTGTACGATTTTATTAACAAAGTGTAATGATATTTCAGGTTACATTAGCATTGTATTGATTAATTTGCTGCCATAATGTTAGGAAAAGGGTTAAATTGACTCAATTCTTTTCTTGTGAATCCGAGCAGATTTGCTGCAAGAATCACACTGGTTTTTAGCTCACCGAAGGGAGCTAAACTTATCACTTGCCATCTGGCGTCGTGAACATTTTTCAAATGACTTCTCCTCTGAAACCGCTAGGTCAATTTGCTCGAAACTTGGTATGGATGTTCATTACTATATGTCAATACAAGTTTGTTCAAATGAAATGGACATGCCCACTTGGGGCTCCATAGGGGGCATAACTCTGATAGCACCCTATGTATATTAGAGAAATTACTAAAAAATCTTCTTCTCCCGCACAAGTGGGCAGAATCATTTGATATTTGGTATACAGCATTATGGGGTGGACCTGATTTAAGTTTGTTCAAATCGGCTTCCTGGATTCATATTTGGGCTCACTATAGAAGCCCGAATTTGAACTTAGTGCATTTCAGGCAAATTTCTTAAAAAATCTTCTTCTCCAGATCCAGCAGGCAGAATCTTTTCATATTTGGTAAGCAACATTGTGGGGTGGATCTGATTCAAGTTTGTTCAAATCGGCCCCCTGGATTCATATTTGGGCTCACTATAGAAGCCCGAATTCGAACTTAGTGCATTTCAGGCAAATTTCTTAAAAATCTTCTTCTCCAGATTCAGCAGGCAGAATCTTTTGATATTTGGTATGCAACATTGTGGGGTGGATCTGATTCAAGTTTGTTCAAATCGGCCCCCTGGGTTCATATTTGGGCTCAGTATAGGAGCCCAAATTTGAACTTAGTGCATTTCAGGCAAATTTCTTTGAAAATCTTCTTCTCCAGATCCAGCAGGCAGAATCTTCTGATATTGGGATGCACCAGGCTTAGGGGGTGAGATTCAAGTTTGTTCAAGCCAAGTCCCTGGGTTCATATTTGGGCTCACTGTGGTAGCCCAAATTATAACTTAGTTCAAAATGAGGAATTTTCTTTAAAAATCTTCTTCAGATCCAGCAGTCAGAATGTTTTGATATTTGGTATTGAGCATCCTTAGGGGGTGAGATTCAAGTTTGTTCAAGCCATGTCCCTAGGTCCATATTTGGACTCACTGTGGGAGCTCGAATTGTAACTTAGTTCAAAATGAGGAATTTTCTTTAAAAATCTTCTTCTTCAGAACCAGCTGTCGGAATGTTTTGATATTTGGTGTGCAGCATCCTTAGGGGGGTGAGATTCAAGTTTGTTAAAGCCAAGTCCCAGGTTCATATATGGGCTCCCTGTGGGAGCCTGAATTATAACTTAGTTCAATATGAGGAATATTCTTTAAAAATCTTTTTTTTTAGATCCACTGGTCAGAATCTTTGGATATTTGGTATAATCTTTTCTTAGGAGGAGCAGATGCAACTTGTTGAAATCAATTCTCTGGGTTGATATTTAGGCTACCATGTCAGGTGAGCGCCCTCAGGCCCCTTGGGGCCTCTTGTGTTACTTGAATGTTTGCACGAATCAATTCTTGGATTCTCATTGAAATATAAACTATGACTCTTCAAAAAGAATTTGGGTTAGAGATTTTATATTATAAATTAAACCAATACATCCTATTTCATTGTTCTATTTTTTCTCTAAACAAGCTTTTTTACAGCCTTTCTTGTGAAAAGTGAATATTGTATATTGCACGAATTGAATATTGTATGTTGGTTGTTGTTTTTCTGGATTAAGATATAATATTATCTTATGAAAATTTTAGATTTTTAAGTAAAATTTTCTGTATTTTATTTCAGCCGGTGTGTTAGACAATGATAATCATCACAGTCCAGTGACAACTATTCTACCACTTGTGTCTTCAGAAAGGTGAGGATATTTACTTTTTTTTTATTTATTATTTCATTATACTGAATTTTTTTTCTCCAAAGGAAATCTTTTCTTCTTAGATATACTACTCAAAGTTTGCTAAGCACCAAGTATATCCAACTACCTGTTTTACGTTCTAGTTGAAATATTGTGATGAAAAGTGTATATATTTTTTATTTAATTATGTCTTTAATAATTTAAGTACAGCAATTAAGATTTTATTGTGAGTTTGACATTATTTTTAACTTTTGAATACGATAACCATGGAAAATGGATATTACTGGTAAAAGAGGAAATTTTTCAATTTGCCAGTAAGTTGACAGAGCGAACTGGTATGGGTTCAATATCGAGTTTGAGACCCATTACTGTTAATTACAGCTTGACAACACCTCATGCTCCCAGTCAGGTTCCTCGTGGTCCCTTGTGGGATATTGTTCCATTCTACCAGCATGGCACCAAGCTCCTGGACACTTCTTGGCAGGACTGGACGGGCTGAAATTGCAAGCTGCAACTCATTCCTGACATGTTCGATTGGATTGATGGATTGAGGTCAGGGGATCTTGCTGGCCAGTCCATACGCTCAATCCCCTCCCTCTGTCGGTGTTCTCTGACAGCATAGGCAACATGAGGACGGGCATTATCGTCCATCAGAATGAATCTATCACCCACTGCACCTGCATACAATCTGACATGGACATCCAGGATCTCATCAATATACCGCAGTGCAGTCAATGTACCACGTTCAAGAACACAGAGTTCTGTATGTTCATCCCTGCTGATGCCGCCCAGACCATGATTGATCCTCCACCATAGCAGTCATGCTCAGCAATGTTGGCTGCATGGAATCAGTCTCCTGGTCTTCTCCATACCTTAGAACACCTATCTGTGTGGTGTAGGCAGTAACTTGACTCATCTGTAAAAAGGACAGGTCGCCAATCTTCTCTGGTCCATTCAATGTGGTCCATGGCCCATTCATATCGTGCCAGGCAGTGGTTCTGGGACAGCGGAATGCGAATACATGATCTTCTCGATTGGAGACCACCTTCGTGCAACCTTGCCTGGATAGTCTGCGTCGAAACATTTACCCCAGATGCATTCTGAAGGTCACTGCAAAGCTGGGTTGCTGTGGCAAAGCGGTACCTATGGGCCTGAATGATTAAAAGCGGGTCTTCAGCGGCAGGTGTTGCCCTGTCTCTGCCACCACCATGCTGTCTTACTGGTGTGTAATACTGCTGAAATCTTGCCCAGGCTCTGGTGATCACTGTATGGTGCACACCAAGGCCTTCACCAACCTGACGATGGGTAGCCCCTTGCTCCACCATTTCTAAAGCCCGCCATATTTCTGCTTTAGACAGATGTCTTCTTACATTTGCATTTGCCACGTTCAATCATTAAATCACAAGGGTTTGTGTTGAAATGAAGATTGAATACCCAACAAATGTCATGTACATGTAGACAGTACATGAGAACGTCATGCAAATCAAGAGGTACATGCTTTCCATGACTGTCATGAAAGGTCTGCCTGTCAAGAGAGCTAATATAAACACTGGGGACCATCTCAATACATTCCTCAATCATATCCACCAGAAATATCGCAAATATGTCGCAAGCAATGATGTGTCAAATATTTGGTGCTTAGCAAACTTTGAGTAGTATATATTGATCCCCTAAGGGTTTGGACAAGCTTTCAGAATTTTCTCTAGAATACTAAAAGTTTAAAAAAAAATAATTAATATAAATTTTGATATGGTGTGAGTTGGGTACAGGATTAAAACAATGCAATGACAGAGTCTGCCACAAAAAATAGTTGCTAATGATGCAGATAATTTGAAACATTTTGTAATAGAAGTTTATTGAAACAGAAGTCCAGAACTCATTAAAGTTTCATCTAAGAATACACCTGTAACAATTGGATAACAATTGGAAACTACATTAGTTCATGTGATAAAAGAAATTAGTACCAGGTCTGCAAATAATAATTATTTTTGGTGTCTGTAACTGTGAAAGGTACCAGCAGTTTTGTTCCTGAATCCCGTACTTGGCACCTGTTACAGACTTTAAGACCCAGTTGAGTTGTGAACTATTACTGTTACAAATGTTACATAGTTCTGTAAAGGTCTGTGAAACTGTATTAGTCTATTAGATGTTACACACTGTAGAAGGTAAATGTAAGTTTTGATTGATTTATTATAGTCAAAAAATATTTTTGGTTGAGTTGTGTCAAAAAGTAGACCTATGTTTTAATGAAGGTTGTTGGGTGTCCTTTGTCATCCATCTGTTATAAAAAGTCTTGAACTGATAACCAAAACAAAGAATAACGAAATAGCAAACTTCCAGAATGTGCTGAAAATAGATTCATGTGCATATAAGTTCTCTCTCATTTTAATTGACATTGCATTATGTTCATTAATAACTCTGAAAAATACATTATTTTTATATGTGATGAAAACCAACATTGCCCATACTTGCCTAATCCTTTTGGCTTTAGATAACATGGCTCAAAATGACAGTTGCCAACAAATGTCATGGGTAATGAAAATATTTTCATTTTTTTTCTTTTTTGGCCCAAAACATACCTTATGCAAGCATAGCTTACAAAACCCTGATTGAAGTGGCAAAACTTTTCAAATAATGTTATTTACATTGTGATTCTTCCAAACAATGGTGTCTGGAGTGGTCGTTATGTTAGGTAAACTGTTAAAAACAGATGTTAATAATGTAGTTGTCACAGATCTCTTTTACCTTTATTTTAGTTTGAGACTTGGTGATAAGCAAAGTGAAGGTAAGTTTTTTTTATTCACACATCATTCAATAAGTGCAATAAAGCACCATCTGCAATGCTAAAGCATTGCAGATGGATGCCTTGTTGCAAGCAACAGTTGACATTTTGTTAGTTTCTGATGACATGTCATATTTTGAAAGGGGGATTAACTTATGAAGACTGAAATTTTAGCTTGCTGTCTTTTGACAATGATTATAATTCTGGGTTGAATGTTCTTTATGGTTATTTCAATCAAGATTTGTTCAGAAATTACTACCTGGCTATTAAAATTATAAGCTATTGTATAGTAGATGTTAAGAAAAACTGTCATGATCCTTGGGCTTGATGGGTTTTTAATTATTGGCATGTACAAAAGAACTCTTGTCATTCTTCTGGCCTTGATGTACTAACAGGCAGTTTGAATATTGTTTGGATCTGCGATAAGTAACATAATTATATATTTGTCATCAACATTTTTTGTCTGATACTTAATTATTTAGTTTTTCAGAGACTTCCGTGAAACTTATCTCAACAGTGGATGATGGTATGTTGAGCCTCGCTTCAAGTTTACGTTTTCAGCTTAAATGTCTGCCTAGCACCCTCATTTCAGTGCTTTAGTTAATTGATGTAATTTTCTTTTCTCGCAAATTCTTCACACAAGTAATATGATATTAAAGATATTGTGAACCTCAAGTAATTTTCACAAAAATATTTGAAATGTATCTAAGTTAACATACTGATTATTATTGCATATTTTCATTAAAATTCTGAAAAACATTCATAAATGTTTATCTCAAGCATAGGACTGAACAGCTTTTAAAACTCAGCTTGCTGAGGACAGACTTGTTCTTTTTAGCTGCGACGAGCAGCTCTATATGTGGCAATGTCGGTCGGTTGGTCGGGCTTTCGGTCGGTCTGTCTGTCACCAACAAGTTTAAAAAATCCATAACTCCTAAAATACTTGATGGAATGACACCATACTTGGTATGCAAGTGTATCTTCATGATGTCTACACCCTCTCAATAGTGCATGTCATTGGGATAATTTCTGTTACATTTATGGACTTGTCACCAACGAGTTTTTTTGTCACCAACAAGTTTTAAAACAACATTGGCATTGCACGAATCATCACAGCTTCGGCACTGTGACAGTGCGCTCTAGTTCATGTGGGACCCTTTTTATACATGCAATTAGGTGTGTAACCCATTATATCTTGTTTGATAGAGCTCATGGGACCCTGTAAAACAAATTATACAAGATTATTTTACTAATACTTTTAAAGATGAACAGGGATGCTGATGGGATGCACAATTTGCCTTCAGAATCAAGGAATTAAGAGATTGAATTGACTATTGTGTCATTAACCCTTTACCTAAGGAATCAGCTGCATTCACCCCTTTTATATGCAAATTCAGCAATTCAAAAAAAAAATGTTTCCTCAAAACCATATCATGTGACCCCCTCATGAGAATGAGCTTGTTGGAATTGTACCAGTGACAGGTCAGATGATACGGGTTTGTTGAAATGTTTTGAAAATTTTGAAAAAAATATTAATTAAACTAAAAAACTTTGCTTGGGTAAAGGGTTAATATTTAATTGAGCCAGTTATAAACAAATGTTTGTACTTCCTTTAATTTTAATTGACAGATTTGGGTACAGGTCTTTCATTTCAACTTGCATCTATAGAACAAACAGCTGTGATAAATTTATGGGTAAGTTTACAATTCATGTTTACAGATTTTGAAACTTTTTCTGTTTCTTTTATGTAAGTATAATTTTTATTTAAATTTTTCAGTGAAATTAGAATAATTTTCAGGACTCTTTGGAAGGCGAGTAATAATATAAATGCATGAAAAGTAGGCTATAAAAGAACAAGTCCACTTATTTGAGTTTCAAGAGAATAAGTTTAAATCTTTCTGCAGAAATTTTCTTAAGTCATTTTCTTTTCAAAACATAGATTATGACCTTCAATGACACATTTTAAATGAGCTTGTTTTAATTAGGGTAATCTAAAACAAAATTAGTTTTTAACTTTCTTAATGTGAACAGGGTTGATGCTGGTGTTCTAACAAGGCTGTCATACACTGCATTTTGTCAGGGCTAGGGTGAAAATCCAAGAGATCATCCCTGGAAATATTTTTATTATTCCCCCGAAAAAAAATTCGGGGGAATCTAGCCGTGACGTCATCCGTCTGTCCTTCTGTCTGTCTGTCCATCTGTACGTCTGTCCATCTGTACGTCTGTCCATCCGGACGTAGACGGAATTCGTGTCCGCTCCATAACTTCTTACAGCCTTCAAGGATATTAATGATACTTGGTATTATTATTGCCCACAACCAGAGGGTGTGTCGCGAATAAGGTTGGAATGGCTATCAAGGCTTTTTTCGGGGGAATCTGCCACCCTTTGGTGGCCATCCTCTAGTTCTGATAGCTGTCAGTAGGTCCCAAGAAAATTATATTTACCATTAATTTGAATAAAAATAGGCCCTGATGACACTAAAGTGGGCCCCAAATTCCTTTCTACAAGACCTATAGGAAGGCCCCAACATAATTTCAAATACAAAACCTGGTTTGGGCAGCAAATATTGAATATAAATAATAGAAATTCAATGGCAATTTTTGTGAATAATTCCGGCCACATATGGCTAATAGCACTGAAATAATTAACCAGATAACCGGTTTGAAACCAGTTATCTACTTAACTGATTAGAAAAACCATTAACTGGTTATCCAAAATATCGATAGTGATCGTCATTCCATGGTTAAATTGTAAATCTGCTGCTTCTCCTTTGGGATAAATTACATCTCAAAACCATGTTGTATATATTGAGAAATAATCACCTTTAACATTCAAGACTTCGTTATTGATTGGCAATTTCTGTGAGTATTAATCACAGAAACTATTCCATGGTATGTATACATATGATCGTTAGTGAGTGCTTGACAACGTTTGTATACACACTATGGACGAGGTACTGCAAATACTGCTTTCCAGTCCTATGGTTTTAATCCCATATTCGGTGAAATGATAGCCACAAGTATTGGGATATTATCCGGCTATAACTCTGTCACAACTGATATTATCCTGTCGGTTGTGAAAATGAGCCAAATGTTGCAGCCCTAATGGCTAATACATTAGCTATTAGCTGAAAGATTAAATATTTTTTTGAATAAGAAAGCATCTTTCCAAAATAAAATTGGATACTACGCTTTCTTTCTGTTGTGCATTGTGTATTTGGGGCACTACACTTTCTTTCTGTTGTGCATTGTGTAACCCCTATGCATGGTGCCTAATTCCAACTTGTATCACTTGTTGTGTAAGAGAACAGGTACCTCAGCTTGCAATCTCTGGACAGATTTGCTGGATACATTCCAAATCCCTTGGTAGTTTCTAGGCACATCTTAGCTGCCTTTACAGTGGAATTGGAACAATTTTGAAATTTCACAATCTACTTTTGAAGTCAAATAATCGATTAAAAGTCAGCTTTAATCATAGTCTGTAACCTCTAGAAACAAAAATACGGAAAAAGTTTTTTAGATTAATCGGACCAAAAGGCATGTCTAGAATGTCTTGCCACAGTATGCAGTGCATTGTTATATTAATAATTATGATTTATAGCCATGTTTGAACACGCACCTATTTGACAGCCGCAGCCTGCTGGCCTGCACCAATTTTCCCCAAAAAGCCTCAAACCGACTTGCATACAAACCAACCTTTCTGGAGTATCTGCAACCCCACACATCCCATTTGGTTCCCTTGCTGTAAATCATCTGTATCGATGATTGCAGACACAATATACCTACGATATCCACATCAAGGTAATGGAAACTTTTTTACAGGGTCACAATATTAAAAAATGGTTGGTTGGTTAAACAGAAACACGCAAGTGCTTTTATTTTTGTATGGTTCTATAATTTTGTATGTGCACGTGAGATTCGCTGTTGACTGACAAAACAATGTCGCTTTCTTTTCGTTGACGGTTTGTGATCTAAGATATGATGTCACTTCATTCAGAATTGACAAAGGAGTTGAACATCATGGCAGTTAGGTGCACACAATTATGTGTGTAAGCTTAAACTTTAGCCCTCTTAAGACTAAGGCATGATGCTCTAAGCATGCACCTCAGATTTGAGGAATACAGCTGTAAATTATTTGAAAGGAAGTGATGTGAACCCATAAAACACTTTCCTTATTGTTGTTTCCAGAGGTCACAAAGAATGATTAACATCGACTTTGGGGAACTGAAGTTGATTATGTGTGCTGCCGACGATTACTCAACTTCTCGATTAATCATGCCAGCCCTACTTTTAGGCAGCCAAGACCTGCCTAGAAATAATTGTAAAGTAACATGATGTAGAGTGTTGATGTGCAGTAAGTATGTATAGAAATATCTAAGCCCTCAAGAGTTATAGACTGTTTGCTTTCTTTCAGGTTGTAGCAGAAATAAATTCTTCTGATACAGCTGGTAGTGAGACAGATTTAGGCTTGTCACCTGGCTCACGAATTAAATTACATAAAACCTCATCCATTGTCTTATCATCTCCATTAAAGTAAGTATATAGAAAATAAGAATTCATTCAGTTTTTTACATAAAATATGGCCAAAACAGTTAACTCTCCCAATATCTTAAATCATAGATATTCAAGGCTCAGGGACTGGCATATTTGATTTTTATTTATTTGCACTAAAATAGATGTATTGTGCTGTAACATCATTGTGAAAATAAAATGATGTTAGTGATGGTCCAACTGCTATTGGTACAGTTGAGCCAACTTATTTTTATATCTCATATTTCAATAATACTGTTTTTTGCATATGACTTTCAAACTGCAGAGGAATTGCTAGTCTTTCGACTTTGAAAATGAAATTAAAATAATTTTGATAAAGCCATATCATGTGAATGCTCATTGGAACAAGCTCATTCCACTTGGGGGTCACTTGATGTGGTTTTGTTGGATTTAAAAAAAAAATTTCTACTGCAAAATTTGTGTATTACATGACAGATGCACCACATTTGTTAAAAAAGGTTAACCCTTTACCTAACGAATCGCCCACATCCGCCCGTGTAATATGCAAATTCAGCAGTTGAAAAATTATTATTTTTCCCAAAATTTCAACAAAACCATATCATGTGACCCCTCGTTGGAATGAGCTCATCAAGCTCATTCCAACGAGGGGTCACATGATATGGTTTTGTTGAAATTTTTTGAAAAATTTGAAAAGATAATATTTAAAATAATCAACTTTGATATCGTCTGCGTTGTGTAAAGGGTTAAGCCCTTGCTTGGTGGAATCAAGGAACACAGTTGTCTAATCACAGAAAGTAAAAATTGCAAGTACGAGGGTGTGCAAGAGCTACAGCTCAACTCCAAATTGAAAGACTGAATTGCCATACTTCCTCTACAAATTTGAACTGTTAATTGCATATAGCTGATATGCAAACAAGTTATTTTGGGAGTCAACACCTATTGAACAACAAATTTTGTGATCCAAGAATTATTCTTGACATCAGTGAATTTTCAGCGTTCATATACATATATGACCTTAAAACCTCCAAAATTAGCATTTAATCTTGGTTGATAGACTTTCATGAGGATACAGTTGGGTTGAAAAAATTGAAGCTCCAGGAGATGGCAATTCCCTTCTAGATAATCAGATTTGTATTGGCTCTAGATCAGTTAAGGTTCCAATATGATCCATCAGGAACGTGTCTTCTGGAGTTAAACAACCAAAGTTATAAACAGAATGTCTCTGATATTTCATTTTATTTATGTGAGCAGCAGCCAGGGTTACTGCATATATACAATTGAGGTGAAGCTCACTCAGTTGGATACATCTTTATTGAAAATTTCTGTTCATTGCATAAAACATGCAAACTCCAAAGCATATGTTATATCATTCGTCCAGTAAAATGTTTGTCTTGTTAATTGCATATAGGTTATATAGTAAAATACTGTTAACTGACTTAAAACTCTTGAAATATATTCAAGACTTTCTCTGACAACCACTAAGTTTCCTGTGTTTATAGAAATATTTGTCCACCATAATCCAGTTTTGGCATTTGATCTGTGATACCTTGTCTGACAGATCCCCATGAGCTCGGCCAAACCAGATGTAAGAGAATAAATGATCTATTTATTACTGGAAGTGATCAAACTTCTGTTAACTGAATATTCCTGTTAAATTAATATTTTTCACTGGCAAAGTAGTCATTCAGTTAACCCTTTACCCAACGCAGACGATATCAAAATTTATTATTTTAAATATCATTTTAAAAAAAAAAAAAAAAATTCCACCAAAACCATATCATGTGACCCCTCGATGGAACGAGCTCGACGAGCTCGTTCCAACAAGGGGTCACATGATATGGTTTTGTTGAAATTTTTTGAAACATAATATTTTTTCAACTGCTGAGATTGCATATTGCGTGGGCTGATGCGGCCGATTCGTTGGGTAAAGGTTTAACTCTTTATCCACTGCAGATGACATCAAAATTCATTATTTTAAATTTATAATGTTTTTTAATTTTTAAAAAACTTTTAACAAAACCATATCATGTGACCCCCTCATTGGAACAAGGTCATTCTAATGAGGGGGATCACATGATATGGTTTTGTTAAAAGTTTTTAAAAAATGATATGGTTTTGTTAAAAGTTTTTATATAATTTAAAATTTTATTTTATCAGATTTTGTAAAAACTTTTAACAAAACCATGTTACACCTCATTGGAATGAACTCGTTCCAATGAGGGGGTTACATGATATGATTTTGTTGAAATTTTTTTTTTTTAATATTTTTTGTTCATACCCCCCACTTTCGAAGAAAATGGGGGGTATCAGAGGGTTTTCTGGATTACATGCATCAGTCCGTCTGTGTGTGAGTCTGTCTAAGAATACTCATTTGTTTCTTACTTTGCTTTTAATTCATTTATGCTTCATCGGTCCAGCACTGTAGTGGGGGTATAGTTGCTTTCAGCAATAGCTCTTGTTTGGAACTGCCAGGGCTTGATTTAATCTGAAAATTTTGAATAGCAATTTAGTATTCACCCTGGAAAATTGATTAGCAGTTGATCCAAAAGCACTTGAAACTAATAAATCTTGAATAGCAAAATTCAGAAATTGGAGAGCAAAGTGCTATGCTAATCCAGTTAAATCGAGCCCTGACTGCTGAATTTATATATAAGTGGGCATATGCGTCAGATTTGTTAGGTAAAACGTTTATAGGGTTCTATTATATTTCTCTTTTGATTCATGATTATTTGTTGTGTTCTTTCAGAGATTCACGATTGAAGTCTTCATTACGAGCCTTTCAAATGCACACGTTGCCGAATGATCTGAATCAATACTATGTTGGTACTGATGGAGTAAGTATATAATTCTCATCTATATACAGGGTTTCCACAGCTCCTTCAATTCCTTTAACCCTTTATCTAACGGGCCAGCCACATCTGCTGGCATAATATGCAAATTCAGCAGTTGAGAAAAAAATTATTTAAAAAAAAAATTTCATCAAATCCATGTACGTGACCTCTCAGTGGTACGAGCTCGTTGAAACGAGCTCATTCCAATGCGGGATCACATGAGATGGTTTTATTGAATTCTTTTGAAAAATCAGAAAACATTTAAAATAATAATTGAATTCCTTTAACCCTTTACCCAATTAACTGGCTGCATCTTCCCACATAACAGGCAAACAGACATGTTAACTTCCAGCATAATTTTTCAGGGAACCTGAGGGTGATTTTCAGGGAAATAGGATGGATTTCAGGGAAAAGTTCGCGCGGGGACAAAATAAAAGAAAAAGCTTGTGAATTTTCAGCTCATGGACCACTATTAACACCAGGTTATATCCAGAACTAGTTGTTAAGTATGCTGATGCATTTATGCTATGGTAAAAAATCAAAATAACTGTTAATTTGACCCCCCCCCCCCCCCCACAGGATCCTCTTCTTCATGAGCCCCCCCTCCCTCCCCACCACCACCCACCCACACTATCCAACAGAGCACCTCCACCTGTGGTTTGCTTTTATCAAAGTCTACTTAGCTAATAATTTCCCAAGTCTGAAAATGTTAACTGGTAGAGTGCTGGGAGCCCATATTTGGGCTTTATTCTGAAGTGCAGGTTAAAGGCTTCATATTCTGTGGATGTGCCCCATTTTATTTTTGGATTGAAATTATTTTGTCTGTATGGATTTTCTTTGTTAAAATTTATGGGAGAGTGCCCATTGGCACTCTCCCATAAATTGTAACAAGGAAAATGGAAGTGAACAAATTTTATCAACCAAAAATAATTCAGCACTATACCAGTTAACAGGAAAAGATGTCCTAATGTTCAGTTACTTCAAGAACATTAGTACTTAGAAAGTATCTTTATCAAACTTCATGCATGTGGGACGTTTGTGCCCTACACAAAACTTTTCTTTTCATCACTGAAGCATTTTTTTTTAATTCCATTCGAAATTTTCTGGGTACAGACGGCCAACAGTTAACAGTTCTGTAGTCAGCACAACAGAATAAATGTAGTGTTAGAAAATAAGTCCATTGTGTTTAAATATGCAGTCATAATTTTTCGGCATCCTAAGTGACTTTAACCTACTTTTAAACTGTGCTAAATAGTTGTTGTTGTTTACGTTTTGATTTTGGAAAAGGGATGAGAATTAAAGCTATTTTATGAAGGAATAAATAAATATATCTTATTTTATTCCTTTTTCATATATTTTAAAACTGCATTTAAATGAAGGTGGAGTTTTCAATTTTTTTTAAAGTAAGTCACCTATTTTCACTTTGACACTCGCACATTGATCACAAATCTTTGAAGAAAAACCCAGAAATAAACATGAACACAGTTGAAATATATATCATAAAATACCCTTTTCTTAAATAAATTTAACTTAAATCCATATTTTACTGCTTCGTAAGGTTCTTTCTGGGAAATTATCAATTGTTATGGACGATTTTGGGGTGATGATGTTGATGACCTTAAAAATTAAATGCCAAGCAATTTTTTATCAACGTTTAGTGTGTTGTAGAGCTAAAAAAAAGTAAGAGGTATACGTGTGTTTTAGTTTAAGGAAATGTCTCAATTTTTTTGGTTTTCTTGACAGTTCATATTTTGGTGGTCTTTGTGGACACTTTTCATTAAAAAGTTGATTTTCTTACATTCATAGTTTTTGATTAATAATACACATGACTATGAAATTTTACACATAACATTGATGATGGCTTTATTAAATATAGTTTTTACAATTTCAGCCTTTTCCCAAGATAATGTCACATTGACGTCTTTTTCATGAATGTTTAATATTGACCACGATATTGAACTCTCATTCTCAAAATTTTGGAAATATAATCTCCATTCAAAAACATATCTAAAAATGTAATCAGTTTTTAGCCAACAGAAAAAGTAGTCTGGGTGATGATGTTGCAGTGACCGCCCACCGTGAGCATTGCAAAAATTAAAATAAAATTAACATATTAAAAAGTAAAATACCACTTTTAGCTTGAATCATGCCTACAGCCATAACCATAGCACTTACAGACACCAAACATTTTTTGCATTTCACCACAGCAATGACATTTCTCGAGAATTGCCAAGTTTTTCTATGATTGATGCAAAATGTTTAGTGTTACCACAAAACTAATATTAAAATAAAATGGAAAAATAGCCCTAGCAGGTGTGTCATGCTGCCTATAGCCATAACCATACCACTTTCAGGAGCCATGGCAGTGACATTTCTTGAGTATTGATAACTTTCATTCCCATTGAAGAAAACTTTTTTGAGTTACAGTGCAAGTAAATTCTGACATGCCTGCAGCCATTACAATATACATCACCATTGTCCTCCAAAACAGTGTTGGCCACCATCTTGGCATTGGCCATGTTTCATTAAATGACTTCTGGATAATTTGTTCTGCTATTTCAAAACCTTCTAGTATCTTCTTGTTACTGTAGTTTTTCAAGCACCAGTATCTACCTTCACTATCTAATCCTCCCATAAAAGGAGATGTGTATGGTTTAACCCTTTACCCAACGTAACGGCCAAAACCGGCCAGCGCTATTCTAAAAAATCGGCAGTTAATTTTCATAATTTTTTCATTTTTTTTCTCAAAAACATAGCTTATGACCCCTCATTGGAACGAGCTCGTCGAGCTCGTTCCAATGAGGGGTCATAACCTATGTTTTTGAGATAAAAAATGAAAAAAATTAGTTCAAGAATTTTTTTTGCAAGTGTCGTCTGCTTTTCATGTTAGGTAAAGGGTTAAATGTTGGAAGGGTCATAGAATTTTAACTCTTTATCTAACAAGACTAGAGATGACTATTAACATAAAAAGTACTAAATTTAACTGGTAGAGTGCTAAGTTATTTTTGGTTGTCAGAATTTGTTTGCATGTCATTGCCTTGTTACAATTCATGGGAGAGTGCCAACAGGCACTCTCCCATGAATTGTAACAAGGCAAGTTAATTGGTGATTAAATTATTTAACTTTGAAGATAAAATGATGCAAATCCACAGAATATGAAGCCTTTAAGATGCGGTACATGAACTTCAGAATAAAGCCCAAATATGGGCTTCCAGCACTCTACCAGTTAATTTAAAAAAAAAAATCTGATTTCTCAGGAACCTCTCTCGCCATAGAAAATTTGCCTCATCACCTTTTTTTTTACCTCTCAAATCTCTTCTAAGACACTATTTTGCACTTGTGTCACAAATATTTAACCAACTACTATACTCTATACCGATACAGCTAGTTATATTTTCAACTACATTATGGGAAATTTTCACTGCTGAAAACATTGGTTTGCTACATAATAGTGTAAGTTGTTAAATTCTGATTCCATCTATTTTCAGAACTGTTTTGTGAATAAACAAAACAAAATTTTAAAAAAAAGCCTCTCTCCCTCATCATAAAATTGAGGAAAAATTGCCTTAGAAATGAAAAAAAATTTGTTAAGCCTTACTAAAAATGTTCTTTTCAACAAAAACATAGTGCATGATGCCCTAAGTGTGAAAAGAATGACTAGATGAAGGTGTTGTTAGTGAAAGGGTTTATTTTATGTTCTAACTTCTTGTGATTTTTCCTCTACAGGGTTACGTTTTACATGGTATCAGGTTTGGATCAAGAGTTCAACCAAAAGCACATTATTCTGTGATAGGTAAGAATCATTTATTCAGATGTAATAAT
The DNA here is from genome assembly GCA_031216915.1 of Pictodentalium vernedei. Taxonomy (NCBI): domain Eukaryota; kingdom Metazoa; phylum Mollusca; class Scaphopoda; order Dentaliida; family Dentaliidae; genus Pictodentalium; species Pictodentalium vernedei. Next base: position 353,573,645 of record CM062289.1, read on the forward strand.
CTCTCACCCAAAGAAAGTCTGTCTGTCCATTTATCCCTCAGTCTGTTAACTGGTTGAATGCTAGAAGAGATGATCAGGGCTTCCAAAAAATGAGGCTACCAGTTTAAAAGCCAACATTATCCTTGCTCATGTTTCATATTCAGTCAAACGCAAATTATATTCTGTTTATATAAATTTGTTTTATTACAAATTATTGGAGAGTGCCTGGGACACTCTCCCATAATTTGTAATAAAACAAATTTTGATGAACAATTTCAGAAGACAAAAAATCTAGCCCTCAACCATTTAATCCATTTGTTCATCTGCTCATTTTGTGAACATGATAACATGGACAAAGGTAATCGGATTTTCATGTAACTTACTATAGACATACATTGCGAGACATTCTTGGTCAAGTTCAGTATTCACCAAATGGCTTTTATGCCCTTGTTGTTTCAGATTCGGCATTTCTATGGTGATGACTTTGTGCATGCGATAACTGGAGCAATTACATCTTGCTCAGATGTAAACTTGAGGACCAAACAAACAAATTTCTTATCAACCTACCTTACAATTGTTTACTACAGGCTTGCACTACAGTGGAAGACCCTAACTCAGATAAAATACTCTCTATTTTAATCTTTCCCAAGAGATTTGGGAAAGAAAAGTGGTGTAAAAACACCACGAAAAAATAAGCCAAAACTGGGTCGAGCGCCGTTGGCACACACCCAGTAAGGGACGCTCTTCTCTTAGTACAATTCCATGACTTCCGTTAACCAGTGCGCAGGCAGTCATTAAACCATTCTTCTTTTGTCCGTGCAACGTGGTTGACGTGTCGCCATCTTTGCATTACGATACAGTGATAATTCAACTCGTCGATAATGGTTTTCCTGTGATTGGATTATGAATCTGAAGATCGTATAATAACAGAACTCTGTTTTATATATTCTCGTTAATTTTTTCAACCACATTCTCATTGTAATTTATTTATACATTCCGTTTTCGCGAATGTTTTTTGGACATCGTGTCAACGCGGTTCAGCAATGAAATTTTTCGGTTGATAAATTTTTATTGTTATTGGAGTTAGGTGTCAATTAGGGACTGTCTGGATAGGATTTCTTCACTCTGTTGAGGGCTGAATTTCTGTTTTTTAGGTCCCTGTCGGCCGTCTGGATTCTGTTGTGTACCCAACGGTTACTTTTTCTGCCACCTTCTCTCATAGTTGAGGGTGTTCTTCTACTTTCTGTATCTGTTGAGTTCACCTTTTTCTTCTACTGCTCTCACCTCTGTTTTTTCCAGTGCGGTTCCTTTAGGGCAATTCCTTTTGCCCTCGCCTTTGGTGCGTTCTCGTGGCTGTTCCTCCCACATCCACGTGGGGTGGGGGAACGCTGTCGTTTTGGGGCCTCCCAACTCGACCACGTCTGGTGTGAGTTATACCCCCTCCATGGGGGATGTGCAGCTCCTCCTGCACCCGCGGGGGGTGGGGACCGCTGTCATTTCGGTGCCTCCCAACTCGACCACATCTGGTGTGAGTTATACCCCCTCCGTGGGGGATGTGCAGCCGTTTCGGGCCTCCCGACTTGACCACGCCTGGTGTGAGTTATATCCATCTGTGGGGGATGTGCAGCTCCTCCTGCACCTGCGGGGGGTGGGGACCGCTGTCATTTCGGGGCCTCCCGACTTGACCACGTCTGGTGAGAGTTACACCCCCTCAGTGGGGGATGTGCAGCTCCTCCCACACCTACGGGGGGTGGGGAACGCTGTCGTTTTGGGGCCTCCCGACTCGACCACGTCTGGTGAGAGTTATTCCCCATCTGTGGGGGATGTGAAGTTTTATTTTTTTTACCGTGGTGAATACTGCGGGAGCTGTTGGATTTCTGGTGAAGAGATGCCTGGTTCCGGGACTATGCGCCCTCTCCAGTCGACATCTGAGGCTGTCACTAGGGTTGTGACTCCTCCTTTGGAGGCCGAGCTAGGTGGCTCTCTCCCCTTTTCCACCAGTTCCAACAGCTCCCGTCGTATCTGCTGCTACTGCTGTTCCGTCTACAACGTCATCGGGCACCGTTTTTAGCCGGCCTCAGCTTATCCCTGCAAGGGCCTGCAGGGATGTCTGTAGAGTGGTTGTGGGGTAGTGGCCTCAGCCTTCCCCGACTTCAACTTGGCAAAGTCGGAAGTGGCTGCCGACTGAACCCCCTGCTGTGTCCTCTCAGCCGTTGAGCACAGCAGTTATATACCTGCAGGGGTCTGTAGCGGTTTCTGGTAGTGTAGACGTGGGGTATCGGCCTCAGCCTTCCCTGACTTCAACTCGGCGAAGTTGGAAGTGGCTGCCAGCCAAACCCTCTACTGTGGTCTCTGCGCCGTCGAGTACCAAAGTTTTGTCATTGGCGTTTCCGTCCACTTATTCTGGTCACATGGCCAGTTTTGCGGGAACAACACCTTCTGTGCAGCCTGGACCTTCTGCCCCGCAGATGTCCGCAGCAACTCTCCGGAGTTCCCGCTATGTTGATCCTCGGGGTGTGTCATATACCTATACACGTCTGCCCTCAGATGTTTCGGCTGCTGCCCGTCGCCCCGCTTCGGGTGTATTGGAGGATCGTGACCCTTCGCTGGTGAAGAGGGTCAGGTGTGAAGCCACTTTGCTGGTTCGTCCCCATGTCGAACCGGCCGGTACGGGCAGTGAGCTTAGGGAGGCCCTCTCCTTACTCACTCAGGTTCTGTCCAAGAGCCTTCCCGTTGCTTCCAGCGAGGCAGCGAGTGGTTTCCAGGTGCCCCCTATGGCGCCACCTCCCGGGATTGGAAACAGGCCACTTTCTGATCCCCCTGGTATGCCTACACCATGGGAGGCGACAGCTGGTTTGCCCACAATGGGCTATGTGTCTTCCGACTCCGGGGAGGAGTCAGACATCCTTGATGTCGAGAGCCAGCAGTCTTCTGACTTGGGGGCAGCTCTTGACTTTGTGTTTGGGTTCCTTCCGGATCTCAAACCATCAAACCAGCCAACAGTGTCAGCCAGGCCACAATCATCGTTCGCGCGCCTACAGCCTATGGAGCAACCTGCTTCTGGGCATCTTCGACCGTGCCAGTCAGTACAGGAGGTTGAAGCATTTTCAGCCTTGGACTCTAAGCTGAGTTCCAAGGCTATGAAGGCTCCGTTCTTCACCAGGGTTGACACCTTTTTGCCTCCGGTGCGTTATCATTACTACGATTTCGCCAATCCATCAGTCTGCCAGACTTTGAAGGTTTTGGATCAGGACTCCAATTCCCTCTGGCTTTCCAAGCCCAAGTCTGCCGTCATTCCTATGACGACTCTGGAGTCCATGTTGGGCTTATCGAGGGAAATGCTGGGTGTGCTTTCTCTCTTCGATCACGTCGTCTCTGCCTTAGCTGCTTATCTGCCTCCAGATAGGTGTGATGATGTACAGGCTCCTTTGCGTGTGCTGTCCAAAGCACTCATGCATCTTACTCACACGCATGCCTGTGACACGACTATTTTGGAACTAGTTCGAAGGGACTCTGTGCTCTTCGATCTGCTTCTTTGGCAGGTCCGCTACTGTTCCATGGTTCTGTGTCGACGATCCGGGATGACGTCCTACGTCATTCCAAAGGTCAGCTGCTGCTTCGTCAGCTTGATCAGCCTTCTAGGGGAGGCAGGGGCCATTCAAAGCCTAACAAGTACCCTTCTGCTTCCTCTGCGAAGCAAAGGGCTGATCCTTCTGCCACCACTTCTACTTCTTACGGGGTAAGGGTCGGCAGGCTAGAGGGAAGTCTCAGGATTCTTCATTCAGTAGAGGAGGTGGTTTCTCCTCTCGCGGGCCTCGTCGGGGCTCGAACTGAAGGTCCTCACCTCGATTCGTCCAAGGTTGGAGGAAGGATAGCAGAGTTCGCAAACCTTTGGGCCACCATCACATCCGATCCTTGGGTGTTAGATGTTGTTCGGTCCAGGCTGCGAATATCCTTCTGGAGGCACCCCACTCTGTCCAGACTGCCTCTTCCAACCACAGTTCCTTCAGACATTTTATGTCGGGAACTTTTGTCCACGGAGATAGACAATCTCCTGGCAAAGGGGGCGATTGATGTTGTCAAGAACATTCAGTCAGTGGGGTTTTATTCCCGCCTGTTCTTGGTGCCGAAGAAGGACGGCCGACTCCGACCGGTTAACGATCTGAGTATCCTGAACCAGTCTATCATTGCTCCCAAGTTCAGCATGGAGACTTTTAGGTCGTTCCGCCGTTCTGTTCACCAGGGAGATTTCGCTTCCAGCATTGACCTGCGAGACGCTTACTTTCACGTTCCGATTCATCGGGCGTCGCAGAAGTATCTCAGGTTCACTTTTCTGGGGCGAGTTTACCAGTTCAAGGTCATGCCTTTCGGCCTCGACCTGGCTGCTTGGGCCTTCACCCGACTGATGTCGCATGTGATAGCCTTCCATCGCACACAGTTCAGGGTGACTACTTCGGCATATCTAGATGATATCCTCCAGAGGCATTCCAATGCTGCCTTACTGGAGTTGGATGTCGACACTCTGTTGAGCTTGCTCATGTCACTAGGATTCAGAGTCAACGTGGAGAAGTCGGATTTGGTCCCTTTTCAGTTGTTTTGTCATCTGGGGATGGCCTTCTGCACTCAGTTCAATATGGTGGCAGTTCCCCAGGCCAGGGCTGTGATTCTCTCAGCTTTTGCTCTGACTCTGTCCCAGTCCACATCCGCGACAGCACGGCGTATTCTCCGGCTGCTCAGTCTCTGAGGTTCGGTGACGGATCTCATTCCTCTAGGCTGCATGTCAGTCCTCTCCAACACTTTCTGCTCAGTTGTGTCGATTCTCTGGATCGGGTGCTTCAGTTAACCAGAATCTCTTCATCCTCACCTTCTCCACTGGACGGATGTTCAGTGGATCTTGCAGGGTGTCCCGTTGGACTTACCCACGTCCGATTGCGTTCTGATGGCAGATGCCAGTGATCTCGGATGGGGTGCAACGTTGGATCCTCTAGGTCTTTCCCTTCACGAGATGTGGGACCAGGATCAGGCATCTCTACACATCATCCAGAAGGAGCTTCTTGCTCTTCTTCTGAGTTTCAGGCAGTGGATCCCTCACGTGTCAAATCGCCAGGTCCTTCTGTTGTCCAACAATTTGACAGTGGTTGCTTACATTCGAAACCAGGGCAGCACGCACTCGGTTCCAATGTACGAATTGGCTTGGGATCTTCTACTGCTCGCTCAGGATGTCTACGTCGGGGCGGATGTTTGTCACATTCCCGGTCGTCTGAACGTCCTAGCTGACTCCCTGTCCCAACAGGGCAGGTTCTTTTCCACCGAGTGGATGCTCCACATGGCGGTGTTCCATCAATCTCTTTGCGACTCGTTGGAACCATCAGGTGGACACTTTCGTGCCCCCATGTCCAGATGCTCTGGCTTTCACCATGGGTGCTCTGGCCCTCCTTTGGGACGGTCTTGTCGGCTATGCCTTCCTGCCGGTTCCGATTCTGCCTCAGGTTCTAGCCCAGATATGAACCTGCAGTCGTCAAATCCTTTCGATCACACCCCTGTTTCCTTGGTGGGTGTGGTTCAATCTGCTCCGCTCTCTGTTAGCGGCGGTTCCAGCATGTCTCCCTCTACGTCGCGACTTTCTTTGCCAAAGTCGCCCGAGGAGGTTTCAAGTTGACCCTACTTCATTGTGCCTTCGCGCATGTCTCTTATCAGGTCCTGTCTCCTCTGTAGTGGTTTTTAGAGACAAGCAGTGGAGTTGCTTTTCTTCTTCAAGGAGGCACTCACTCTACTGGTTTAGCCTCTGTGGCTCAGTAGAAGGTTCTTCTATCGATGGTGTGCGATCACTCTGTTGCTTTTGTCACTTCTTCGATCACACCGATTGCGGAGTTTCTGGTATATATTTGTTTCTTGGAGTCTCCTGCAATGGGTACACGTCCGTGCTTCGGAGACCTTTTTCATATGTGGTACCGCATTGTTTCGACACTCATCCTTGCCTCTCCAAGCTTGTTCAGCTCTTTTCCTTGAAAAGGCATAGGACTTTGCATTTTACACCAAGATGGACACTTTCTTGGGTGCTGCTCTGCTTGGGGGGCAGGGGGGGGGGGCATTCGCACCTTTATCTCGGATGGGTATGCGTTTTCTCACATGCCAAATCTCTCCTGCATCCATTTCTCGATGGATTTGTCTTGCTATTCGTGCAGCTTCCGCTCGTCTAGCTACTGGTGATTGTATTACCATTTCTTTTTTCTGCCACGAGGTGCGTGCATTGTCTTCCTCTCTGGGCTTTTACTAACTCCGTCATGTTGTCGGATGTTAGACTGGCAGCCTACTGGAGAAATGCTACCTTCTCCATTTATCTGCGACAGTTGCAGGAGACAATCTAAAGTTTCCAGGCAATATCAGTGATGAGCTGTTGCTCGCAGCTAATTCTGATGATTCTCGCACACATTTCTGTTGAACTATAATCTTTGCTGGGTAATATTCCAACTACATCACCAAGGCATGCCTTCAATGAGTATTTTAGTCATCACTGTTGAAACAAATCAGGTTTACAGCACCCCCTTCCAGACGGTCATCTTCAAGTTGCCCCTGATTCGATTTAAGATTCCATAATTTCCATTTGAATTAGAATGATATTCCCATTTCAATTTGAGAGTCGATTTGAAACAAAAATGGGTGATTTGCAGGGCCCTAGGTTAGAGCATTGGACTTCCAGCAGTAAATGTGCTGTGTCTTTGGGTAATGCACTTAATCCTGATTGCCCAAGTAGGGTTAAGGTGGTACTGTGTACTAAGGCGTACTGCATGTCGATGGTGCACTTGCTTTCAACCAATGCAAACCCTGCTTAAACAGAGTTGGGAAGTCTGACAGTTGCTTGCTGCTATTTGGTCATTCTCTCCCAGTACTCTGGCCTCCTCCACCCATAAACTGTCAGACACGAGGGTGAGCTGGCCATCTAAAGTGTTATTAAACCCCAATAAATAAATATGTCTGATCATGACTGTGAACATAACTTGAACAAATGTTATCAGGTATTCAAGTAATTGGTTATCGGAGAAGATCTCAGTCAAGTTGAATATTCATCAAATTTTTTGTGCAGGGGTCATGCTCATTTTTGTTGGAAATTTAGTGTTTGATAATGATATTGTGATGCAATATAACTTGAACATATGCAATCATTTTTATTCAGTTGACTGGTACATGTTGCATTAGATGATAAATGTTAAAATAATTGGAGATAGTCTCATACATATCTGTCATCAACATTCAAAGTTGTTCAGCTTCCTTTGCAATTTTTCTTTCAATAGCAAATACCAAAAACTCTCAAAGGAGAGAAGATATGTTTGTTTGTGAAGTGTTGTGATATCAGATATACTATTATTAAATGTTGATAACAGAGGGCAAACTTTGAATTTGATGTGGCCCTGTCCTTTTTAGTGAAAATTGAAGATATTTGTACCTAGCATTCCATATGTCACTTAGTGAATACCAGAAGATATTTTATATTATTTTCTCTAAGCAGTTTTTTTTCCAGTTACTTTCTTCTCAAATGTTCAATTGTTAGAACATGATATTGAAAGATCTCATCTTCTAATGCATATTGTAGTGAATTAAGTGGAAAATGCTGTTAAAGTGTTACAAATTTGGTGCATCTGACTGACCAAGTGAGCAGAAAAGGCCAACATTTCTTTCTTTCTTTTCATCCGGTTTTCCTCATAACCAAGCCAGGAAATAAGCAGACTGTCATCTGCAGAATGAGGTCTGCAGAGGGTGAATTTGGTGATGCTACCCTGTGCAGCATTCATGTGGAATGACACATCTTGTTTTGTTTTTTCATTTCAGATACACCTGTTGATGTATCGTGTATAGATTTTTCCCCATTTAATGACAGCTGTTTTCTGGTATGTATCGCTTTATTCTTATATAAAACATTTTTGCTATTAAATACGTGGTTCTGTGTATTGTTGCTTCATTACAATTGCTATTTTTACACTATAACCCAATGGCCCAGACTAACTGGTGCTTAACTCTAAGTTTACACAAATTTTGAACCCCCCCAATCCCCAAAATTTGCTTGCAAAACCGAAAAGTAAAAGTCCTATCTGGCCCTCCATACATTTACTCTCTGCGCATGCGCAGACATCAGGAAGTGACCGGAATTGGTGCCAACAGCATTCTTTGTTTGGCCCTAAAGTCATCAACAATGAAATGACATCTGTGCTTTTTAATCTCCTTTTTAGCTTAACTTAACTTGGTTGGTTGACTTCATATAATGTCTAGATGAGAACGTCTCCTTTTGGACACAATTGGGCAACTGTGGTGGCTACAGGGGCTCGAAGCCCGAAAAACTTTAGAACAGTCTACAGGTCATAATTATGAAGGGATTTCATTGTAGTTTGGTAGAATGACTCCAAATAATGTCTAGATGAGAACATCCCCTTTTGGTTGCGATCATTCAGCCTTTATGGCTGGCCGAGCCCAAAGACCATTAGCATAGTCTATAGGTAGTATTTTTGGAAGGATTTCATTGTAACTTGTTAGGTTGACTCCATGTAATGCCTAGATGATGACATCCCCTTTTGGTCGTGATTGGTCAACTGTGATGGCTACAGGTGCCCAAAGCCCGAAAACCTTGAGCACAGTCTACAGGTCATATGTATGAAGGGATTTCATTGTAACTTCGTAGGATCACTCCAGATGATGCCCAGATGAGAATGTCTCCTTTTGGTTGCGATCATTCAACCATGATGTCTGCCCGAGCCCAAAGCCCAAAAACCTTTAGCACAGTCTACAGGTCATATTTATGAAGGGATTTCATTGTAACTTGGTAGGTTGACTTCATATAATGTCTAGATGAGAACGTCCCCTTTGGACGCAATTGGGAAACTGATGGCTACAGGGGCCCGAAGCCCGAAAATCTTGAGCACAGTCTAGAGGCCACATTTATGAAGGGATTTCAATGTAACTTGATAGGATGACTCGTTTTGGAATAATTTCACTGTAACTTGGTAACTTTCATTGATATAAGTTAACTGTGAGGGCCACATACATTAACAGTGAGGTCATAGTAACCCACCCCACAGCTCTTCAGTACAATGTAAACCTCATATTATTTTTTATCAAAAACATAATATACAGGGAACAGAAGTGAACATATTCCCAATTATCACAATTCTTGTCTTATTTCATAATCCTTTCATAAACATTGAACATTATCCTTTTCATAGAACACAACACACAAGTTAAGCTACAATGTCATTGACACTTTAATTTGAGGATGCCAGAAGACAAAAATCAATGCAAGAATTGGTGGATACAAGGCTGTTATTGGATGAAGGAAGTGTTCAGCAATGGTTTTGGACGTTCAGGGCTGTAACTTTATAATATTTATAAAATTATTTTGTGTTTCCCAATTTTCGGGACATATGCTTGACGTCATCATTTTTAGCTCAACTTTGGCGAAGCCAAATTCGAGGTATTATCATCGCCCGTCGTCCGTCAGTCCGTCCATCGTGCCATACACACAGCTTGGGCTAAAGGCCGTATTTATGAAGCGATCTTTACGAAACTTCTTGGGTACCTTTTTTATCACCGTGAGACGAGAACGAGTGTTTTGGGGTCCGGTCCGAAATTTAGGATGGCCGCTGACAGCCATTTTGTACCAAAATTAGGTTCAATCAGATTTTTGCACAGAACTTTCATATGAAATCTCCAATTTGAATAATTTTTTTTGTATGAATGTTTAGTACCATGGGATACATCACATATAATACATGTTTTTTTCCCATACGTAAATTATGCAAATTAGACTAACTTTGATTTATTTAGTGTTACTTTCAGCACTGTAAGTGCAAATGCCAATATGGCTCGGGCTAGAGGCTGTATTTATGAACCGATCTTTACGAAACTTCTTAGGTACCTTTGTTATCACCGTGGGACGGGAACAAGTGTTTTGGGGTCCGGTCTGAAATTCAAGATGGCCACTGGTGGCCATTTTGTACAAAATTAGGTGCAATCAGATTTTTGCACAGAACTTCCATATGAAAGCGCTGATTTGAATAATTTTGTGTGTGAATGTTTAGCACCATGGGATACATCACATATAATACGGGTTTTTTTCTCGTGCATAAATTATGCCAATTAGACTAACTTTGATTTATTTAGTGTTACTTTCAGCACTGTAAGTGCAAATGCCAATACGGCTCGGGCTAGAGGCTGTATTTATGAACCGATCTTTACGAAAATTCTTGGGTACCTTTGATATCACATTGGGACGAGAACGAGTGTTTTGGGGTGCAGTCCAAAATTCAAGATGGTTGCCGGCGGCCATTTTGTACCAAAATTAGTGCAATCAGTTTTTTGTACAGAACTTTTGTATGAAAGTTCTGATTTGAATAAATTTCTGAATGAATGTTCAGAAACATGGAATACATCACATATAATCCAGGTTTTTTTCTCGTGCAAAAATTATGCAAATTAGATGAACTTTGATTTATTCAGTGCTACTTATACACAGTAAGTGCACAAGTCAATACGGCTCGGGCTAGAGTCTGTATTTATGAACCGATCTTCACGAAACTTCTTGGGTACCTTTGTTATCACCTTGGGATGAGAACGAGTGTTTCTGGGTGTGGTCCAAAATTCAAGATGGCTGCCAGTGGCCATTTTATACCGAAATTAGGTCCAATCAGTTTTTTGTACACAACTTCTATACGGCTCAGGCTAGAGGCCGTATTTATGAACCGATCTTTACGAAACTTCTTGGGTACCTTTGTTATCACTGTGGGACGAGAACGAGTGTTTTTGGGTGTGGTCCAAAATTCAAGATGGCCACCAGCAGCCTATTTGTACCAAAATTAGTGCAATCAGTTTTTTGTACAGAACTTCTGTATGAAAGTTCTGATTTGAATAAATTTTTGTAGGAGTGTTCAGTAACATGGAATACATCACATATAATACAGGTTTTTTTCTCGTGCAGAAATTATGCAAATTAGATGAACTTTGATTTGTTCAGTGCTACTTACAGAACGTGGAGAGTGGATTGTAACTAAATCACCCGCAGAGTGGAGTTATCACCCAAACTATAACTTTCAAATTTTGTATATATTGACTAAAAACACAAGCAATGTTTCAGCCAATGGACCTCCAAGTTTAACCCGGAGGTCCATTGGCTGAAACTTTACTTGTGCTTGTTATGCTTTGCAACAAATTTGCAATTATCGCTTGGGGGGAATCTCCACTCTGCGCATGATTTAGTGATAATACACCCTCCACGTACTGTACACACAGTAAGTGCACTTGTCAATACAGCTCGGGCTAGAGTCTGTATTTATGAACTGATCTTCACAAAACTTCTTGGGGTACCTTTGTTATCACCTTGTGACAAGAACGAGTGGTTTTGGGTGCCTTTGTTATCACTGTGCTATGAGAACAAATATTTTGGGGTTCAGTCAGACCCACTCTGGGACTCAAAAGATTTCTTTTCTAGTTTAGCATCTAACTGTCGCCCACCTTTACAATACTTTACCTATACATTTGTTACAGGCTACAGTCAGCATTTATGTACAGACCGTTACAATACTTTACATGTACCTTTGTTATCAGGTCATTACCAAGATGTCTGTCATTGCTGTGTCACATACTATACATGTACATGTCTTAAACAAGCTGAGCTTCAGTATCATTGACACTTTCATTGTTAATGATTATTTCACTGTTGGTTAAGTATTTCTTCCTTATCCTTCCATGAACCCTTCCTGTTAAACTCTTAAGCTTTTTGGCTATTTTTTATTGAAATTTTTTATTAAATTTCTTGGGAGTTTAACATGTATTACAGAATATTATTCTGTTTTTTCCCCATGGTTACGTCCTCACCCTAGGGGTGTTAGGTCGTTTAGTCTTGCATCTTCTATCCGATGTATCGTTTTTTCTTCGTATGAAGATCTAGCTTTGCATCTGGTAGCATTTAAATTGGTTCTGACTTTGGGCCTGTTTGTGTGCCTGATGTCTTGTTTACATAATTCATCATCAATAAATTGCTATCCTTTGGGTACCTGGGAGGCTGTCTAGTCAGTTAACTGCTATCTAGATGATTACATGCAAGATTTCAATGCTCATGCGCATAATAAATGTATTATTAGGCAGGCACATTATTGTATGTTATGGACCTAAGAAACAATGAATTATTTCGGGGGCGGTCCGTGTCGAGTCTGTGAATCATAGCTCGGTTCATTTCTAGATCCAGGTTTCTATTAATGTCGGTACCCAATCAAATACACCTTGTCTTACACTCTCATATATTCACTCGTTTATAGATTCATAGAAATCGGATTGTACACGTCGGGGAGTGTTATTACTGGAATTTATTGTACACCTGAATGAGGTCATTTGTGGGTTACCTCGGAAGTGTGTTTACTCTCCAGAGATCGTTCATTGTGATTCTATTGGACATGTGTATGTTATATTATATTGCCGGTTTTCGACATATCTGCATATGCCGACTCTGGTATACATTACAAGCAGGCTATATTAATTACCGGGACCACAGCTATAGCCTTAGCTTCTGAAGTGGTATTAAGCACCAAATTATTAATAATATTTAATACCTGGGTGCCTGTTCCACCAATATTTATATTCTTATTTGGTACCGCTTTACTGATTCCTGAGCACTTCCCTCTTTCTTTTTGAAGAAGATTCCTTCAAAAGGTGGGGGGGGGGGGGGGGGGATTTTTTACCTCCTCTCCAGTTTGATAAGTATGTAACTATGAGTGAAGCTGTTTTGTCTGTAATTATATCCTGGATACAGCTTGTGTTTTATTATATGGCATATGTTTGTGGATTAAGCCCCAAAAATTAGGATGGCGTATTTGAGAATGAGAGGATCCTCTCATTCTCAAATACGCCATCCTAATTTTTGGGGCTTAGTCCAGACTAGCCTTAAAAATTGGGAACTCGTTACATCCAAATTAGCATAGTCTTCATGCTAGGAATAAGGAATTACTTGAATTTGGCTCCTTATTTATGATACGTCTTCTCTATTCCGTTTCGAGAGACACACATGTAATTCCTTTTAAATTTAATTTCCTTTCACCTTGGATTACAGGCTGGGAACTATGTTGGTCTACTAATTCTGAAGTCCTAGGCCCTCCGCCTTTTTACAATTCAGCTAGTTTGGGCCATTGGGTTATAGTATAAAAATAAAAATTTAAAGTAATTTGTATATTTTTTATACTTACTGATGGCCCAGACAGAGATAGCCCTCCCATGAGTGGGCACTCATATCTCCCCGCTGAATTGTTATGTAGTACTCTCTTCTACAAAGAATGATGTTGGCGCCAATTCCTGTCACTTCCTGATGGCTGCACATGCGCAGAGAGTAAAAGTATGGAGGACCAGATAGGACTTTTAATTTTCGATTTTGCAAGCAAATTTTGGGGATTGGGGGTTTCAAAATTGGTGTTTGGCCCATGATAACTTTGAGTTAACACCAGCTCATCTGGGCCATTGGTAAGTATAAAAAATATACAAATTACTTTAAATTTATCATTTTTATTTTTTTTTAATTTGCATTCGTTATAAAAAAAGACCACGCGGCAACCAAAAGGGCCATGTGGGAAGGCCTGGGAAACAGATTTTTAACTTTTTTTAGGCCAAATTTTAGTTGTAAAATTTGGTGCCTATCAGTTTTCCTTATTAAACTTTCCTACAGAATGCAATAATTTCTAATAAGAAAAAAACATATGATTGGAATTTTTTTTATTTCAAAAGAAATATTAACCCCTTGCATGGAAAAAAAAGTCTTGTAATTGAGGCATTAGCACTTCTAAGTGGAACCTGAATATGTGCTTCTAGCATTCAACTATTTAAACCCTAGTAATCATGCCATATACATTTTCATCTTGGGTTCCAGTCCTCTAAAGTGGGCAGTGTAATTATAAATAATTGGCTCAGCTTGACTTTATACCTGTGTTGTGGTCATTGTAAAACTATGGATGCTGAAAGTCCCATTAAACCCCAATAATTGTATAATTATACCCCCCCCCCCCCCCTCTCAAAGAGATTTGGGATACACTGGATTGCAGGCATTTGTCTATATCTCCATCCATCCATCCATCCTTTCATCCATCCATATCCATATCTCAGCAATAAGTGGATGGATTTCAATGAAATTTGGTATGCAATGAAGTGGTATGCAACAGTGTGGGTATGCACTGGGTCATGGCCCAGCTCTTGTTACACAATGTATATCATGTCATTTATAGTCAGTCACACATGTAAACCTTATTACAAATAAAACCTTGTGAGTTATGTTTCTGTCCACAGAATAAACCTGTCTAAAGAAACCCTATTAGCTGTACTCACTTTTACAGTGATTTGTAACTCAGTAGTGACTTTCAGTAAATCCTGGCTGTCTTAGTAGAGAGCCACACTAACTAGAAACAATTGTCGTAATATCATGTAATTAAGATGATCATAATGTCCTGAGCAATATTGGAAGGTTCAAAATTGAAACTCATTTTTATTGGCAGTCTAGTTGAAAAAATTGTTTTGTGTTATGGTGTGAAATAAAAAAAATCACCAGTTATGTGGTCCGTTATGCTACAGAGGTCCCTTGGGTTGTCATCCCCTGCTAAAAGGTAGTTTGTGAGGGATGTAGAAATGGGTTCTGTCCATCCATCTATCTCTCCATCTATTCATCCATTTGTCTGTCCGTAACAACTTTGGATCTTCATATCTCAGTTAGTAGATGTTGGATTTAAATGATCTTTGGTGTGCGGATAGACCACCAGGAGAAAGGATATTCTCAAGTAACAGGTTTTGTTCATTTTTCTTTCTAGAGTTATGGGCCTTTTTCTGCTTTTTCAACTTAGAAACCCTTGGTGGGGATACTGGTGGCATTGCACCTTGTTGAAATCTTGAATGTACATGAATTTAAAAAAAAAAATTCAAGGCCCTTGAAAAATAATGGATTTGAAGAAAGGCCTTGAAAATCCTTGAAAATGATGAGTATTGTGTTTTGAAAATACTTTCAGTGTGTTGACTCATGGGTGGATATCAGCTCATACCCTTACTTGTTACACAGCTCCACACTTGAGGACCAAACAAACCACTCTTTAGCTCATGGACTACTGACAGGTGGTCTATGAACTAGAGATTTGCTTGTTGGATCCCCAAGTTTGTTCCAGTATGTACCCTGGATGGCTCTGTACTAAATCCCCTGACTTGTGTGTATGTTACTGTGCATGGCCTGAAAAAATCTTAAATCATAGTTTCAGGTACAGTGGAGCCCTTTTGATTGTATATCTCATAATTGAATAACCCCTGTTAATTGACTATAAGTGCCAAACATTTACGATACATTTAGTGTTTAATGCATGAAGGTTATAGAGTAAACTCCTGTTAATTGAATAAAATATGTTATAAAATATCAAAGAATTACTCTGACTCCCACTGAATACCCTATGTTTGCAGACCTGTTTGCCATCAGTATATCCATTATATTCACTTAATATTTTATATCTTGTTTGACAGAGCTCCACAAGCCTTGTCAAACAAGATAAAATAGAATAAGTTTTCATTTTAATATTAGAATATAGGAAATTACCAAATTCTGGTTAATTGAGTACTTCTGTTAATTGAATATTTTTTTAAAGGCAAAGTGTCTATTCAATTAACCCTTTATCTAACAAATTGGCCCCATTCGCCCATGTAATTCACAAATTGAGCAGTTGAGAAAAAGACTACTCTCAGTTATTTCTCATCCAAAAGCAATTCTCTAGATGATGGAAAAACCCTTGTCATTCAGTGTCATTTGAATATTTTGTGCTGACAAAGTGAACATTCACTTGAAAGAAAGACATTTTGCCCATATTTACCATAAAATTACTGCTTTATTATGCCCCCGACCTCTGAAGGAGGATTGGGGGGTATCAAGTGGAGACCTCCGTCCATCTGCCCATCCATCTGTTCATCTGTCTGTCCGTGCAAACATTTTGGATTGTAATTTCAAAGCCATTGGTCGGATTTGGATCGCCCTTGGTATGCTAATAGACCTGTTTGGGGGAATCACAAGGATTGGGTTCCATCCGATGTTTCCCAGAGTTATGGCCCTTTTTCACTCTTTTGACTTAGAAAATGTTTCTGTCCCACAATACCTTTAAGGCTACTTCTAACATGCCTATGGGTCAGGGGCAGTAGCCCATGCTTTGCGTAGCCCTTGTAGAAATTTGAAATGAAATGCTTATAGATCTATCAAATAATTCTGAAAGGTGACCTTCATCTGCCAGTTCATTGTTGTGTACCGGTATGTTTAAATGAATGGTAATCTGTCGAGAACAAATTTGACTGGTGTGAAGTACAGTAGAATCCTCTTACCTGAATATCCATTTTGCCAGTGAAAATTATTCAATTAACAGGAGTATACAATTAACAGGGATTTGGTCAGTTTCCTGTGTTCTGGAGGTAAACTGAGCATTTATTCTATTATATCTTGTTTGACAGAGCTCATAGAGCTCTGTCAAATAAGATATAATAGAATAAATGCCTGTATTGGATGTAGTGAGGCCAAAAAGGTTGATAAATAAGGGGAATTTGGTGCGTGTCACAGTAATATTTTTATACTGTACCAATGACCCAGAGTTAGCTGGTGCTAACTCTAACAAAACCAGGGCCAAACACAAATTTTGCCCCCCAATCCCCAAAATTTGCATCCAAAACAAAAAGAAATCATGTCCTAAAGGACCTCCATACTACGCCTCTACTGCGCATGCGCAGTGACGCAGTGGTCCCGAAATTGGCGCCAATTATCATTCTCTGTTTGGTCCTTCATCAGTCAACATCTCACTGATCTTTGTGCTTGTAAATCTCATTTTAAAGGATGCCAGACACGTAATTTTTGGAGAAAATGTGATTCTAAGGAGGATAGAAGGAGGAGAGGAAAAAGAAGTGGCAAAAAATAATCAGGGCTGTACTTAAAATTTTTTGATGAAATTATGTTAAGTTGCCTATTTTCGAGGCATGGGCCTCTTGTTGTCATTCTTGCTAATTGTTGCACTGCTTATTCAGTGTTTCCTCTCCCCTAGCCTTCTAAAGTCCCCCCTGGCAATTCTCCCATGCTTTTGGCATATTTTTGAGAAATTTCATTTCTAAAATTTCCTGGGAGAGTTGCTTGGTTACAGAATGTTTTCTGTTATTTTCCCCATAGTTACGTTTTCACCCATGTGTGTATAACGTTTGTGTTCTGCATCTTCCATCTGATGTTCTACAGATTCTCCCCTGGGAGTCTCTGTTTTGCATCAGATAGAGTGTAATTGATGACTGATTCCGGGCCAGTTTTTTCAGTGCCTGGAGTCATGTTTTCTAGTGTGTTTACACTGTTTGTTTTCATTGGCAACAGCCTTTTTTGAGGGGGGCTGTTTGCCTTTGTGGTAGTTTATCTCATTATAAGATACATTTATATTATCCGAAAGTGTCTCATTAATTATTTTATATAAATTTAAAATTTTTGACCACACTTTGCCATCGGATCCATCGGGGCTCAACGTTACTTTTCAGCAACTTGGGCTTCTCTGAAAAAATATTTTTTCAAAATTATTTTGTTTTGCAATTGTTTTTTCATTTATTAATGGATCATGTTATTATGTATCTTTGTGTCAGGGGTTTTTGCGAGTAACTAGGACTTATTGTTGTTCTTTCACAATGAAGGGACGTTGTTCAAATTGTAATAGGAAGAAATCTTCCTCTGACTTTCATGATCATTGTATTAATTGTAGTCAGTGTTCTCGCATTAATCCCTGTCCTATATGTGAACATTGGGATGAGAAACATTGGAAACGTGTGTCACGATATGTTGTTTCTGGAGAAAGAGCGATGCCGGCTCTTTCTCCACAAGGTCACTCTACTCTCTCAGTTTCTATTTCAGAGGAACCAGAACAGGGTGATGTTTCCATGTTATCTTCTTCAAGTGTGCGTCCGTCGTCACAAATGAATTCAGAGCTAGCGGCAAAAGTGCTCATGGAGATTAGACAAATGTCGTCCGCTAGCTCGCCCGGTGTAGCGTCCATTCACCGAATGGTTCGGCAGCCGGGTTCGTCCGATGCGGTCCAAGAGGAAATTTTGGGTGATGCGAGCACTATAAACATAATAGATGCACACCCAGTGACGACGGATAGTAAGCGAGAACGGAGGAAGCCTTTTAGTCCGGTTCCTAGCTCGTCCAGGTCCAGCCAGGCCATGAGCGAGAGAGGTCCCTCTTTCGTACAACAACATCTGGGACCAGATGTTGTGGTACAAAATGTGTCTTTAGCGGAGCATACGTCCGTCGCTCGGGACGCTCCGTTGTATAAGCAGTCCGCAGAGACTGTTAAGGCTTCCTCTTCTCGTCAGCGCACACGACCGCACCTTGGCTGCGTGACCGCCGATATATTACCAGCTTCGCCGATGAAGGATTCTTCGGCGACCAGGTCACACCATCCGGCAGCCAGGGATTCGAGACCGATGGACTCCGGACGTTCGCATAGGAAAAGTATGCGGGAGCCATCTGATCCGGAGCTGCCCTCAGCGAAGCAGCGAAAGACTGCGCCTCCGCAGGTCTCGACGCCGGACATTCTTGTGCAGATAGCACAGCTTATCGCAGCATCCCAGCAGCCGACAGAAACGGTGTCGGATCGAGAATTATCCGACGGCGCTGGGTCGGTACGCTCCGCCAAAGCATCGGGGGCGGACGACTGGGAACATCGTGAGGTCCGACCGGATGGTGAAAGGGATACGGATGACTTGGAGCTATCCCTTTCGGAACAACATAAAGCTGCCGTGGACTTCATCCGGCACTTTCTCCCTCAAGTTGTTCCGTTGGGCCAGACTGCTGCGCTTCCGGACAAGAGAATTATAGCGTCATTGGACTCTGAATTTTTTGAGCGGTTCAGGGACATCGCTCCCGAGTTTCCGTCGCAGTCCAATAATGTTGCTAGAACATTTGAATTATTGAACGACGCTATATTTAAACTTGCTTCCAGGACGGGGAAAGCAGGTTTCTTGTCCGCTAATACTCTCAACCTGCCTTTCATTAATGCAAGGAATAAATTCGATACGGCAGGACAGGGTATACCGAGAGTTCCTCTGCGTATGGACGACGAGGCGGAAGACTTAGAGCTATCATTACCGTCGTCAGCTTCTATTCCAACCGCGGTGTTGGAAACAGCTATTGCGTCTAACAGAGCCAATTTAGATGCCTTATCTTACGCAGATCACCTTACTAAGGCGTTATCACTGCGCCTTCAAGGGGAAGAGTTTCAGGATATACAATCCTCTTTAAGACTTCTTTCAAGGGCAGTAGCTTATTCCACGTGTAACTCCGCCCTTTCAGTGGCAAATCTGGAGTTGGTTAGACGTGACGCAGCCCTAGCTACATCCACACTAGTGGATTCTAAGGTGAAGAACTCTCTTAGAGTCGCTTCGGTCTCAGGAGAACTTCTCTTTGACGGCAAGCTTTCCGCTATTTATGATAAAATTAAAAAGAAAGCTAATGATTCTCTGTTGTTCAGATCGGCTCCTAAAAAGTCGGATACAGCAGACACGAATAAGACAGGCACTTCTGGGTCTAATGCGCCCAAGAGAGGTTCCTATAGAGGTTCCGGTGCATCCTCTTGGTCTTATTCGAGAGACCGTCAGGATAGCGACTCTCGTTCGGGACGTCCTTCAGGCCGGGACAATCGGTCGGACGCCCCGAGGTCGACGAGGCGAGGTGCGGGTCGTGGAAGACGTGGTTTCTCCTACCGCAGGCCTCGCAGGTCCAGGAGGTGATGGCTTAAACCTCTATCGCGTTCCGGTTGGCGGAAGGTTGTCGAGTTTTTCACAAGAGTGGGCGTCGATTACGGACGACCCTTGGGTGAGAGGAGTGACTTAGGAAGGTCTAAAGATATCCTTCAAACGAAAGCCTCCATTAACTCGAAGTCCAAAGTGGACTCATCTTCCGTCAAATCCACAGAAAAGAGACGCTCTGTTATCAGAGGTGCAGTCTCTTTTAATGAAGAACGCGGTAGAGGTCGTAGAAAACCAGGAATCTCTGGGATTCTACAGCCATCTGTTTCTGGTTCCGAAACCAGACGGCTCGTTCCATCCAGTCATAGATTTGAGCTGGATAAACAAGCTGATCGTCGCTCCGAAGTTTTATATGGAGACGATTCGATCGGTCAGAGCGAGTATTCGGGTGAACGATTATGCAACGAGCATAGATCTCAAAGATGCGTACTTTCACGTCATGGTACATCCGACATTCCGAAAGTATCTATGCTTTGCAGTCCTGGGAGTGGTGTATCAATTCCGGGCGATGTGCTTCGGATTGAATCTAGCACCCTGGGCTTTCACTCGGGTAATGAACTCGGTAATGATCTACTTCCGAGCTCATTCGTCTGCGGTAACGTCGGCCTACCTGGACGACATTCTTCAGAGGTACGGCAACGAGTTAACGCTTCAGAACGATGTTCAGAATCTTCTTCTATTGCTCCGACGTCTCGGTTTTATAGTAAACGAGGAGAAGTCGGATCTGGTGCCGTCCAAGTCATTCACTCATCTGGGAATGAGCTTCGAGACGCACAACAATCTCGTTCGTCTGCCGTTAACCAGAGCGAAATTAGTCAGTTGTTACGCTCGCTATTGTCTGCACGCAGACAAAGTCACGGCGAGAGAATTTATGAGACTGATAGGTTTGTGCGGAGCCGCCGCGGATCTCATTCCGATGGGGCGGCTACGCACACGTCCTCTTCAAATTTTCCTGACTCAGAATTGGAGTGTGAAAATTCATTCGCTCGATGTAGACGTTCTCTTGTCAGATCAAGTGAAACAAGAGATTCAGACTTGGGCAAACATTCAGTGGTTAACTCAAGGAGTTCCGCTGCAGTTTCCGGATCCGAGTTTTACCGTTATGACGGATGCCAGTCAAACAGGTTGGGGTGCATCATTAATCCCAACGGATTCGAGATGCCAGGGTCTTTGGGATCCGCAATTCCTGTGCAAGCACATAAACATCAAGGAAATGATGTCAATTTGGCTTGCGTTACGTCACTGGATGGACATTATTCACGATGCTCATGTCCAAATCCTATCCGACAATACGACAGTAGTGGCGTATATACGGAATCAGGGAGGCACTCATTCAGTTCCGTTGTTCAATCTAACGGAAAGAATCCTTCTGTTTGCGTTAGAACATCACGTTCTTCTTTCGGTCCGTCACATACCGGGTCGTCTGAATGTGCTAGCAGACTCCCTTTCACGAAAGGGTCGCTTGTTGCCGTCGGAGTGGACTCTCAACAAACAAGTATTCAATCAGATTTGCTACCAATGGGAACGGCCAATGATAGACTTATTTGCGACACATCTCAACAATCGGTTGCAGACGTATGTGTCTCCGTGTCCGGATCCAAGAGCATTTGCAGTAGACGCTCTGTCGATCCCTTGGGACGGAATGATAGGATATGCGTATCCTCCAGCGCCGTTAATTCAACAAGTACTGCTAAAGATAAAACAATCTCAATGCAAGATTCTGTTGGTAGCATCTCTGTCGCCACAGAGACCGTGGATAAATCTACTCAGGTGTCTGTTGTGGGACCTACCGCAGAAGCTTCCTCCACGAGAGGATCTTCTTTCGCAAGGGAAATCGCGCCAACTCCATCGCAACCCGCAAGGTCTCAACCTTCACGTTTTTCCGTTGTGCGGTCCTTCTTGTATGGCAAGCACTTTACAGGACGAGCAGTGGACGCGATTTCTAACTGTAGGAGGACCTCCTCTTCGCTAAACTATGCGGCTAAGTGGAAGGTTTTTTGTCGTTGGTGTAGGGATCATTCTGTAGATATATTTGATCCCTCTATACCAGACATTGCAAACTTTCTAGTATACTTGTTTGACGAAATCAAACTGCAGCCTGTTACTATAAAGGGTTATAGATCTATGTTATCTAATACCTATGCACATCATGATAGTTTACAAATTGGATCTAATGTCTCTTTATCGAAGTTGGTTAGAAACTTTTCGATAAATAGACCCAGAACTCTTAGATTAATTCCTAAGTGGAATTTAGCTTGGGTTCTCCTTAAATTGAAGGAAAAGCCATTTGACCCTCTTGGGACAGTAGATTTCAAATTCTTATCTTATAAGACAGCTTTTCTCTTAGCTTTCTCTTCTGCCAGAAGAGTCAGTGAGCTTCATGCACTATCGGTGGATGATTCTCATTATCGTAGTGTTGGGAACACTATCACCTTCACTACTAATGTGGGTTTTTTAGCTAAGAATCAGGCTCCTAATAAATATCCGGAACCTATTGTTATTAAGGCTCTTCCGTCTTCAGACGGGCGTAGGCCTTTACTCTGTCCTGTTAGAGCACTACGTATCTATAAACAGAGATCTCAGTTTATCAGAAAGGGACGGAAACGTTTCTTTCTGTCTTTGATGCCTAATAGAAAGGACATTTCAGTCCATTCTATTGCTAGATGGATTCAGTTAACTATCCGTACTGCTTATGAAGATTTATCTTCTTGTCAGCAGTCTGTGCTTAAGATTTCTGCTCATGAAGTAAGAGCTCTTTCTACTTCCTGGGCTTATGCTAATAGTGTTGCTATTACAGATTTAATGAAGGCTGCTTATTGGTCTCAGCCATCCACATTTAAGAATTTTTATCTCAGAAATATTGAGTCCATTTCTGGAGACCTGCATTGTTTAGGTCCGTTATCTGTTGCTCAGAATGTCGTCCACTAAACTGTTGCAACTATAGTTATGCAGGCTTTCTGTTCCGGCAGTGACTCCGTCCGACTGCCCTCTTCGCTCTGGGCTATTTGACCCAGGGCAAGGGGAAGGGGGGGGGGGGGGGGGGGGGGGGGGGCGGGTGTTCCCTTAGGTCACCTGCTTTATAGTGAAAAGCAAGGGAATGCCTCCTCCAAGTCAGTATTTCTGAGTCGCTTCCGGGATGGTTTTAAAGTGTAATATTAATGTTTAAATTCATTCATGTCTTATTTTTAAAGTGTTGCTCGGTGTGAAGCATTTGTATATGTCAAGTGTCAAACGGGCTTTAATATACAATACTCGGACACTTTTAAATGATTATAAAGAGTCTCAATTCTCTGGACTACTTTATTTATTGGCTTGCTTTAAAAATAATTAGTATAAGGGTTATACTGGATGTTAATAGAGAACATGAATGTTATTGTGCTCAATTATTAAGGGTAGTGTATCTTTCTAATTTAATATTAAATAAGAAAGATACATGTAAAGCCTAATACTCCTTTTCTCCTTAAGGGGTTACCTCTTTACTATATAGCTGAGCTTATTGGATTTTCCTCTATGTCCTAGGCCCTCCAGCCTGTTTACTATTCAGCTAAGTCTGGGTCATTGATACAGTATAAAAATGTTAAAAAATTTATAGTAATTTATATATTTTTTATACTTACCAATGACCCAGACGGGGATGGCCCTCCCTGGAGTTGGGAACTCTTGCCTCCCCGCTGAGTACATAGCGCTGACCAGGCACTGCCAGTAAGAATGATAATTGGCGCCAATTTCGGGACGACTGCGTCACTGCGCATGCGCAGTAGAGGCGTAGTATGGAGGTCCTTTAGGACATGATTTCTTTTTGTTTTGGATGCAAATTTTGGGGATTGGGGGGCAAAATTTGTGTTTGGCCCTGGTTTTGTTAGAGTTAGCACCAGCTAAGTCTGGGTCATTGGTAAGTATAAAAAATATATAAATTACTATAAATTTTTTAACTTTTTTGACATATTACAAAAATTTATATACAATTAACAGGAGTTTACTCTACAACCCATATGCAATTAACAGATCAAATTTGTACTGAAGGTATGGTAAATGGTTCTGTGTTTGAAAATTATATTCAATTAACAGGGATATACAATTAAGAGATATCCAATTAAGTGGGCTCCACTGTATTACCTGTTTTTAACTGATTTCTCTTTTTCAGGCTGGTAATTCAGATGGTTGCCTGCGACTGTTTCATACTAGAAGAGGTAAGAATAGGAGTACTACTTTCAAGAAGTTATGCCATAGTGTCACAGGGTTTTCACAGGTCCTTGAACTTCAAAGACTGGAATTTAGAAATTGACTTGAAAAGTCCTTGAATATTGGAACTTTCCTTGAAAACCTTTGAAATAGAAGATATTATCTTACAACATGAACATATTTCCCCTGATACAAGTAAAAATGTCAAGGCAAAATACAAATCTGTATTGACAATAGCAGCTGCATGTGCAATTATTCGATTCAGAAAGAGAACGTTGCTTACCAGCACTCAATTGGCATTGAATTATTGCACATGTCGAGGCCACCATTTTTGATAACAGTTATTAACCCCCTGCACACTGATGTCAAAAAATCTAAAGTTATGGGTGCAAATTTTTCCCATAATGCAACTAGAAATTTAACCAATTCAATCTTGTTTGACAGAGCTCATTGAGCTCTGTCAAACAATATTGAATTGGTTAAATTGCCAATTGCATTATGGGAAAAAATGGCTACTTGAAATTTAGATATTTTGACATCAGAGTGAAGAGAGTTAAATGGTAAATAAATCACCAGCTCAATGAAATTAATCTGACTAGATCATTTTTTGCCACGATGATATTTTTATATATGAGAAAACAAACACACAGCTGAAACACTACTTTAAACTTCAGTGTCTATAGTACAAGTAGAACAATAAATAGGGACTATGTCATGCAATACGATGATGTCATGATCTTCGTTCCTAAAAAAATCAATTCATAGACCCTGAATGATTATCAATTCAGATGCCATTATTGTATCCAATCCCTTCATTATGGAAACATGTCAAGAAAAGGAGAAATATTGTAAGATAAATTGGTTCTTACCACCATGTGCATTTCCTAGATGGTATATTGAAGTCTCGGCCTCACCTCTGGCAAATATAGAGACTTGTCCTAATGGTCTCGATATATATGCCCAAAGATGAGGTCTTGGCTTCAATACACCATCTCGGTGATAATAACGTATATTTATGCGATCATAGGTAATTTTTTTCTGCAATATTCAGCACACATTTCACAGCAAGCTGTCTAGTGCTGGAATGGTTCTTCTCTGTCTAATAGGAAATATTGAGCACAAAATCCTTCAGCACACATGTTCATGAAATTAGGAGTAGCTTTCAGTGGGACGCTTCCATGTTTTGTACCGAAAATCATTAAAAATATACAGGGAAGATCCTGGAAATTGGTACAGTGAGAATCCCTAGAAGTGAAGCTGTGCCTGTTTTACTATCGTAAACAACCTCTGTTTTATTGGTGAAATTAGACCCAGTCACCAATATCACCAGTGCTTTGGGTGGAAGTCATCTAAAATGGTCAGCGTTGATATAAATGATTGACTAAACTTGACTTTATCTCCATGGACCTTAAACACCAATAAATAAATAAATAATCCAGTGTCAGTGATTTTGTGTTGGTGATGGTAGTTAGTTATAGTTATTGGTGTTTAAGGTCACATACTTATGCACAATGGCTAATCATGACCATGACAGTTTTACGGGTGGAGGAAGCCGGAGTACCCGGAGGGAACCACCGAGCAACGACGAGCAGCTGTCAACTCCCCAACATCGTAACTCCACACTACAGCACATGCAGGGTTAGATTGGTTGAAGACATGCACACCATTGATGTGCAGTACACCTTAGTACACGGCGTCATTGTGCCCCCATGTGGACAGTCGGGGTTAAGTGCCTTGCCCAAGGACACAACGTGGGAGTCCGAATCGATCGCTCAGATGGTCACCCATCCTAGGACTGACCGGGCTCGACGTGTTGATGGTGTCTATTTAAATTTTGACAGCCTAAATTTACAGCCAAAAAATTAACTACAGACTATTTCTAACCATTACATTGTGAATTCTCTCAAGTGGGGCAATCTAATTATAAGCGATTGGCTAAGCTTAATTTTTTTTTTAAAATTGCAGTCACTACAATGTCGTAGATACCAAAAGTGACCTTGAACCCCAATAATCAATAAACAATAGAAGGCGAAAAATGAATTGAGGCGGTTCTCTTTGCCAGCAGTATGATAATGTATTATTATTTTAATTTACAAATACAAATTTGATAATATTTTTATACTGTACCAATGACCCAGACATAGCTGGTGCTAACTCTTAAAATATAGGGCCAAACACAAATTTTGCCCCCCAATCCCCAAAATTTGCATCTAAAACCAAAGAAAACATGTCCTGAATGGCCCTCCACACTTCACCTCTACTGCGCATGTGCAGTGTCAAGGACGTTCCGAAATTGGCGCCATTAATCATTCTTAGTTTGGCCCTTCATCAATTAACATCTGACTGATCTTTGTGCTTGTAAATCTCAGTTTAAATGATGCCAGACACATAAATATTAGTGAAATGGTGATTCTAAGGAGGATATAGAAGGAGGAGAGGAAAAATGTGTGACAGAAAATTATCAGGGCTGTAACTTAAAATTTTTTAATGAAATTATGTTAAGTTACCTATTTTCGAGGCAGCAGCCATTTTGTTGTCATTCTTGTTATCAAGTTACAGTGATTGTTCAGTGTTTTCCTCTCTCCCTTTCCGTTAAGTCCCCTCTTGCTATTCTCCCATGCTTTTGGCATATTTTCTGTAATTTTATTACTAAAATTTCTTGGGAGTTTTAGCTGAATAACAGAATGAATTCTGTTCTTTTCCCCATGTTTACGTCTTCACCTATGGGTGGTTAGGCGTTGTGTTCTGCTTCTACCATCTGATGTTCTGCAGTTTCTTCCCTGGAAGTCTCTGTTTTGCATCAGATAGTGTATTATTGGTAACTGATTTCGGGCCTGGGTGCCTGGAGTCTTATTTTAGTGTTTTTACACTTATTGTTTACATTTACAACAGCCCTCTGTGTGAGGGGGGGGGATTTCTTGAAAATAATATCTTGATGTTAATTTAATCATAACTAGATACATTATTATTGTTCGTAAGTGTTGCATAAATTGTTTAAAATATTTTTAAATTTTTTGTCCACACTTAGGCTTGGAATCCATTGGGGCTCAACGTTACTTTTCAGAAACTTGGGCTGTTCTGAAAAAATATTTTTTCAAAATATTTTGATTTCAATTATTTTTTCTATGTTAATGGATCATATTATTATTATGTATTTTGATTGTCAGGGGTTGGTGCGAGTACTAGGACTTTGTTTTCTTTTCACATTGAAAGGATTTTGGTCAATTGTAATAAGAGGAAATCTTCCTCTGACGTTTATAATCATTCTATATGTAGTCAGTGTACTCGCACTAACTCCTGTTCTGTATGTGATGATTTCGAAGCGTGTGTCACGGTATGTTAGTGGGGAACTGGACATTCCGGTCCTTTCCCCACAGGGTCACTCTACTTTATCAATTTCTATTTCAGACGATCAAGATTAGGGTGATGTATCCATGATGTCTTCCAAAAGTGTGCCTCCGTTGTCACAATTAATGAAGGGCTAGCGGAAAAGTGCTCATGTAAATACGCCAATTGCCTAAGAGGACCCTAGTAGGTTCGACGGCCTTTGACGTCCGCAAGCTCGCCCGGTGTAGCGTCCATTCATCGAATGGTTCGGCAGCCGGGTTCGTCCGTTGTGGTCTAGAAGGAGTTTTGGGGTGATGCGAGCACTATAAATCAACCAAATGCACACCCAGTGACGGCGGATTAGAGGGAGAACGGAGGAAGCCTTTTAGTCCGGTTCCTAGCTCGTCCAGGTCCATCTGGACGGCGAGCGAGAGAGGCCCCTCTCTCGTACAACAACATCTGGCCCCAGATGTTGTGGTACAAAATGTTTCGCATTCGGAGCATACGTCCGCCGCTCGGGACGCTCTGACATATAGTCAGTCCGGAGAGACTGTCAATAAGGCTTCCTCATTCTCATGGTAGCGCACACGACCGCTCTTGGCTACGTGACCTCGGATATCCAGTCAGCTTCGCCAATCAGAGAATCATCGGCGAACAGGTCACACCATCCGATAGCCAGGGACACGAGGCCTGCAGACTCCGGACGTTCGCATAAGAAAGTGTGCGGGAGTCAACGTACACGGAGCTTCCGGCGGCAATGCATCGTAAGACCGCTACTGCACAGGCCTCGGGGACGGACGTGCTATCCCAAATAGCACAGCTTATCGCAGCATCCCAGCAACAACGGAATCTGTCGCATAATGTATTATCCGACGATGCTGGGTCGGGACGCTCCGCGGAAGCAGGTACGGACGTCCGAAAATTTCATCCGGTCCGACGGGATACCGAAAGGGATCCGGAGGATTTCGAGCTTTCCCTTTCGGAACAACATATGTTGTTGTGTATGTCATCTGACTTGATCTTCTACAGGTTCTTTCGTCGGACCAGAATGCTGCGATGCCGGATAAGAAACTGATAGCGTCGGTGGACTTAGAAATTTTTGGTTCGGTTCAGGGACATCGTCCCTCAGTTCCGACATAGTCCAATAATGTCACACAAACTTTCGAATTATTGAACGACGCTATATATATTATTATATGCTTGCTATTACCAAGCATTTCTGGTTTCTTGTTCGCAAAGTTACGGAGATGTCTTTCAAAGTGTGCCTCTGTCATCATAGTTAATGAAGAGCTAGCGGCAATAAGTGCTCATGGAATATGTCTATCACCTAAGAGGTCCCTTGTAGGATCGACGGAGTGACATTCGCTAGCTCACCCAGTGTAGCGTACATTCATCGAATGGTTCGGCTGCCGGGTTCGTCCGTTGCGGTCTAGGAAGGAGATTTGGGTGATGCGAGCACTATAATAACTTTAGTACTCACCCAGTGACGACGGATTGAGGACAGATCGGAGGAAGCCTGTTAGTCCGGTTCCTGGCTCGTCCAGGTCCGTCTGGGCTGTGAGCGAGAGAGGTCCCTCTCTCGTCCAACAACATAGGGGACCGCATGTTGTGGTTCAGATATTTTGCATTCGGAGCATATGTCCGCCGCTCCGTTATATTGACAGTCCGAGAGACTGTCGATAATGCTTCCTCATCCTCACAGCAGCACACACGATCGCACATTGGCTACGTGACCTCGAGTATCCGAACAGTTTCATCATTCAGTGATTCCACGGCGAACAGGTCACGCCATCCGGTAGCCAACGGACACGAGGCCTATACACTCCGTTCGCTCGCATAATAGTAGTATGCACGGGGTAACGATCACAGACTTCCAGCAGCAATGCATCGTAAGACCGCTTCTCCACAGGCCTCAGTGACGGACGTGCTATCCAAGTTAGCACAGTTTTTCGCAGCATCCCAG
This sequence comes from Pictodentalium vernedei, assembly GCA_031216915.1. Taxonomy (NCBI): domain Eukaryota; kingdom Metazoa; phylum Mollusca; class Scaphopoda; order Dentaliida; family Dentaliidae; genus Pictodentalium; species Pictodentalium vernedei. The sequence continues at coordinate 353,602,899 of CM062289.1, forward strand.
CAATCGACAGTTTCTCGGTCGGATCAGGAATTATCCGACGGCGCTGGGTCGGTGCGGTCCGCGGTTGCATCAGGTTCGGACGACCGAACGCTTTATAGGGTCCGACAGGATGGCGAAAGGGATTCGGATGATTTCGAGTTTTCCCTTTCGGAACATCGGAAGCTGCCATAATTTCTTCCAACATTATCTTCCAGTGGTTGTTCCTTCGGACTACATTGCTGCGATGTTGGATAAGAGACTTATAGCGTCATTGGACACGGAATTTTGGATCGGTTCAGGGACATTGTCCCTGACTTACCGACACAGTCCAATAATGTCATTAGAACATGTGTATTATTTATCGACGCTATATATATATATAAGCCTGCCTCCAAGCATGATAGTTTAGTTTCTTGTCCGCAATGCTCAATTCTGCCTTTTATCATTTATAGGAATAATTTATTTTGGCAGAACAGGGCATACCGAGAGTTCATATGCGTCTAGACGGCGTGGTTAAAGACTGGAAATTATCTTTTTCGCCGTCTATGTCTTTTCCAACCACAATGTTGGAAATGACAATGATGTCTAATAGACTTAACTTAGACGCTTTATCATACGTAATCCACCTTACTGAGGCGTTATCATTACGTCTTCAAGAGAAAGAATTCCGGGGTATGATCCTCAATGTGATTTCTTTTGAGGGCAGTAGTTTGTTCACGTATAACTCCGCCCTTCAGTGGCTACCTGGAGTTGGTTAGACGTGACGCAGCCCTAGCTACATCCACGCGCGTGGATAGTAAGGTGAAGAACTCTCTCAGAGTCGCTTCGGTCTCGGAGAAGCTTCTCTTCGACGGCAACTTTTCAGCAATCCATGAATTGCTCGATTTACACGTTCTCTTGTCTATCTAGTGTAGCAAGAGATTCAGACTGGGGCAAACATTCGGTGGTTGACTTAGAGAGTGCCACTGCAGTTGCCGGATCCGAGTTTTATAATTATGACGGTTGCCAGTCAAACAGGTTGGGATACAATATTGATCCCAACGGATTTGAAGTGCCAGGGTCTTTGGGTTCCGCAGTCTCTAGGCAAGCACTTATCTTCCACGGAATAATGTTTTTTAGGCTTGCTTTATGTCATTGGATGAACATTATTCAGAAACGCATGTCCAAATCCTGTCCGATAATACGACAGTAGTGGCGTATCTCCGGAACCAGGGAGGCACTCATTCGTTTCCGTTATTCAATTTAATGGAAAGAATCCTTCTGTTTGTTATAGTACACCAAGTTCTGCTTCGGTCCATCATATTCCGGGTCGTCTGATTGTATTACCGGACTCCCTTTCACTTATGGGTCGCTTGTTGCCGTCAGAATGGACTCTCAACAAACAAGTATTCAATCAGATTTGCTATCAATGGGAGCGCCCAATGATAATTTATTTACGACACAACTTGCTAATCAATTGCAGACGTATGTGTTTACATGTCCGGATCTCTGAGCTTATGTTGTTAACGCTCTATTGATCTAATAGGACGGAATGATAGGATATGCGTATCCTCCTGCGCTGTTGTTTCAGCAAGTATTGCTAAGATAAACAACCACAATACATTTCTGTTGATAGCATCTCTGTCTTCACAGAGACCGTGGGTAAATTTACTCAGATGTCTACTGTGGGACTTAACGAGAAAACTTCCTCCATGAGAGGATCTTTTTTCGCTGGGAAAATCGTGTCATCTTCATCACAACCCGCAAGGTCTCAACCTTCACGTATTCCGTTGTGTGGTCCTTATTGCATTGTAAGCATTGTACTGGACGAGCTTTGGACGCGATTTCTTACTGTAGGAGAACCTCTTCTTCGCTATACTATGCGGCTAAAGTGCAGGCTCTTCCGTCGTTGGTGTAGGGATCACTATGTTGATATTGTTGATCCCTCCATACTAGTCATTGCAACTTTCTAGTATACTTGTTTGACAAGATCTACTGCAGCCTGTTACTATTTAGGTTATAGGTTTATGTTATCTCATACCTATGCACTCTATGATAGTTTACAATTGAGTCTTATGTCTCTTTATCTAAGTCAGTTAGTAACTTTTCGATAAATAGACTTAGAATCTTTAGATTAAATTTCTATTCGGAATTTAACTTCGGTTCTTATTTAGCTAAGTAATCATTTGAGCCTCTGGAAACAGTAGTTTTCAAATTCTGACCTTTTAGACAGTAATTCTGTTGGCTTCTCTTTTACTGAAGAGTCAGTGAGCTTCATGCACTATCGGTGGATGATTCTCACTTTCGTAGTTTCGGAATCACTACATCCTTTACTATTTAGGTTGGATTTTTGCATAAGAGTCAGGCTCCTAATAAATATCCGGAACCCATTGTTATTAAGGTCCTTCCGTCTTCGTACGGGCATAGGCCTTTACTCTGTCCGGTTAGAGTTTACGTATTTATAAACAGATATCTGTTTATTACTACGGGCGTGAGCTTCTTCTGTCTTTGATGCCTAATAGAAGGACGTTACGCTCCATTCTATTGCTAATGGATTCAATTAACTATCGATACTGCTTATGGTATATCATTGACTCAGCAGTTGTGCTTGAGATTTCGGCTCATGAAGTAAGAGTTCTTCTACATCTTGGGCTTACATTAATAGTGTCGCTATTATAGATTTTTGAAGGCTGCTCATTGCGCTCAGCCATCCACATTCATGAATTTTTATCTCAGAAATATCGAGTCCATTTCTGGAGGCCTCTATTGTTAGGTCTATTATCTACTGCTCAGAATGTCATTCACTTAACAGTTGCTACTATAGCTAGGTAGGCTGTCTGTTTCGGCAGTGACTCCGTTCTGCTGCCCTCTTCGCTCTGGGCTATTTGACCCAGGGCAAGAAAAAGGGGGGGGGGGGGGGAGGGTGTTCCCTTGGGTCACCTGTTTTACTATGAAAACAAGGGGATACCTCCTCCAGAGTTAGTAATTCTGAGCTGTTATTGGGATGGTTTTTTTTTAGTGAGAAGTTTATGTTTTAAAAATTCATTCAGGTCTTAGTTTTTAAAGTATAGCTTTTGAATATAGCACGTGTCAACGGACATTATTATATAATCCTCAGACACTTTCAAGGAGTATAAAGAGTCTCTATTCTCTAGACTTACTTTATTTATTCGCTTACTTTAAAAATTATTAGTATAAGGATTATTCTAGATATTAATAGAGTACATGGATGTATGATGCTCAATTTTGGAAGGTTTTGTATCTTTCTAATTTATCATAAATAAGAAAGATACATGTAAGGCCTAATACTTCTTTTTCCCTAGAGGGGATGACTCTATTTTATATAATTGAGCGTATTCCAACTTGCTCTATGTCCTTGGCCCTCCAGCCTTTTTACTATTCAGCTATGTCTGGGTCATTGGTACAGTATAAAAATGTTAAAAAATTTATAGTAATTTATATATTTTTTATACTTACCAATGACCCAGACGGGGATGGCCCTCCCAGGAGTTGGGAACTCATACCTCCCCGCTGAGTACATAGCGCTTACCAGGCACTGGTTATAAGAATGATTAATGGCGCCAATTTCGGAACGTCCTTGACACTGCGCACGCATGCGCAGTAGAGGTGAAGTGTGGAGGGCCATTCAGGACATGTTTTCTTTGGTTTTAGATGCAAATTTTGGGGATTGGGGGGCAAAATTTGTGTTTGGCCCTATATTTTAAGAGTTAGCACCAGCTATGTCTGGGTCATTGGTAAGTATAAAAAATATATAAATTACTATAAATTTTTTAACTTTTTCTTTGCATTGTGAAAAAATTATGGTGAACACTGACAATTAACAAAACAAATCTGTTTGGCTTAAAAAAATAAAAATCTGTTTCTTAGGTCCTCCTGCATGGTCCTTTTGGCTGCTGCAATTTCTCTTTTTATTACCAATGTAAACTTAAAAAAAATAAAAATTAAATGGTTTATGGCTGATATTTTATCCAAGATAAAAAAATGATAAATTTGTCCCTTGAGTTGAAGAAGGCTTTGCAATGCTTCAGCATTGCAAAGCCTTCTTGCTTTTAAGATCTCGAAACACACCACCACCCATGCTAATCCATAGATTATGAGGCCTAAAACATAAACCAAGAACATGAACTTTTGATGGCAAAGAAATAATTACAGAAATAAAAAATAAATTAAAAAAGCGCCCGCCCACATGCAATTTTACGAATATGGCATGAGAAAGATCTACTTTGTGTGGACTTAAGTTACTGTTTCTTAGGATTTTCTGAAATGGAAATGTTCTTACTTAAGAATGTATAATAGTGATTCTCTTGTAAAATAACATCTCTTGTGGGAATGTTCTCCAAAGATGGCTACTGCACTGTAAATGATTGACCAAAACCTTATTCCACTATTGCCAAAGTTCTTAACCCTTTACCTAAGAAATTGAATGCTTTGCACCTGTATAATTTACAAATTAAGCAGTTAAAAAAAAAAAAAAAATTTCAAAAAATTTTGACAAAACCATATGTGACCCCTCATTGGAATGAGCTCGTTGAGCTCATTCCAGTGATGGGTCACATGATATGGTTTTGCTGGAAAAAAAATTAAAATTTAAAAAACATTAATCATAATAAATTTTGATATTGTGTGCATTGGGTAAAGGGTTAATCCTAAATTATTAAGTGGAATGTACATCATGGATATGTTTTCATTAATATCAAAATTAAAATGACTCATTTGTATTTATTAATTTATTTATTGGGGTTTAACAACACTTTTGACAGCCAGGATCACCATGTGTCAAACGGTTTTATGGGTGGAGGAAGCCGGTGTACCCAGAGAGATCCACCGAGCAATGGTGAGCAACTGCCAGACTCTCCCAACATACTAACTCCACACAAGAAGGGTTAGCATTGGTTGAAGACAAGTGCACCATCAATATGCAGTATGTCTTAGTACGCAGCATCACCATGCCCCCACGTGGGCAATCAGGATTAAGTGCCTTGCCCAAGGATACAATGCAGATACCCCTGGCGGGGGTCGAACCGTGGACCTTTTGGTTTGTCCCTAACCACTGAGCCATCGTACTCCCGACAAATTTGTAACATGCCCACATATTTGTTTTTACACCAAACACAATTCTCTCTTTTTTTTCAGAAAAGCCACTATTGTCTTGGCCATTCTTGACAGGTGGGAAACCAATTAAATGTGTGAAATGGTCACAAAGCCGTCCTTGTGTATTTTATGTGATTGATGAAGAATCTTGTCTGTATGTTTTTGATGTCATAGAAGGAGGAGATGCCATTCCAATTTTAAAGGAAAACATTTCATCAGGAAGGTATGTTTTCATCACAAAGGTCATATAGTCGAGCTCATTCAAGTGAGGGATCAAATGATAGGGTTTTGTTGAAAAATTTTTTGAAAAAAAAAACAATGATTAACTTTAGAGTGCTAAGTTATTTTTGGTCATCCAAATTTGTCCACGTCTCTTTGCCTTGTTACAATTTATGGGAGAGTGCCTAGTGGCACTCTTCCATAAATTGTAACAAGGCAAATCCTCACAGACTAAATACTTTCAATTCAAAAATAATATGAAGTACATCTACAGAATATGAAGTCTTTTAGTTGTGGCACCTGCACTTCAGAAGAAAGCCCAAATATGGGCTTCCAGCACTCCACCAGTTAAAATAATAATAATGTCAGTGCATTGGGTAAAGGGTTAATTAACAGGTTTCCACTGTATATCCAAAGCTCCAAATTAAAAAATAATTGTCATCTAACTGTAAGCGCATTTGGAACAAGCATCACAGACATCTTTAAATGATATCTATATTTATGCAGATATGCCAGATAGTATTCTTATACAGTTGCAGCCTGTTAATTGAATAGGCACTTCACCAGTGAAAAATATTCATTTAACCCATTACCTAATGCATCAGCCACACCCGCAAACATAATATCCAAATTGGGCAATTGAATAAATATTACTTTTTGAAAAACTGCAACATAACCATATCATGTGACCCTCTCATTGGAACAAGCTCATCCCAGTGAGAGGGTCACATGATATGGTACTGTTGAAATATTAAATATTTGAAAAACTTCAAAAATTAATATTTAAAATAATAAATTTTGATTTCGCCTGCATTGGGTAAAGGGTTAATAAAAATATTCAGTTTACAGAAATCTGGTCATTTTCCTGTGTTCTATTTTACCAGAGTCATGAAATGTAAGTGGGGGCATGTTGGCATTGTGTACTAAAGCATGCTGCATGTCGATATTTTTATACTGTACCAATGACCCAGACTTAGCTGGTGCTAACTCCACAAAAACCAGGGCCAAACACAAATTTTGCCCCCCAATCCCCAAAATTTGCATCCAAAACAAAAAGAAATCATGTCCTAAAGGACCTCCATAGTACGACTCTACTGCGCATGCGCAGTGACGCAGTCGTCCCGAAATTGGCGCCAAATATCATTCTCTGTTTGGCCCTTCATCAGTCAACATCTCACTGATCTTTGTGCTTGTAAATCTCAGTTCAAAGGATGCCAGACACGTAATTCTTGGAGAAAATGTGATTCTAAGGAGGATAGAAGGAGGAGAGGAAAAAAGAAGTGGCAAAAAATAATCAGGGCTGTACTTAAAATTTTTTGTTGAAATTATGTTAAGTTGCCTATTTTCGAGGCAAACGCCTCTTGTTGTCATTCTTGCTAATTGTTGCACTGCTTATTCAGTGTTTCCTCTCCCCTAACCTTCTAAAGTCCCCCCTTGCAATTCTCCCATGCTTTTGGCATATTTTTGAGAAGTTTCATTTCTAAAAATTCCCTGGGAGAGTTGCTTGGTTACAGAATGTTTTCTGTTATTTTCCCCATAGTTACGTTTTCACCCATGGGTGTATAACGTTTGTGTTCTGCATCTTCCATCTGATGTTCTGCAGATTCTCCCCTGGGAGTCTCTGTTTTGCATCAGATAGAGTGTAATTGATGACTGATTCCGGGCCAGTTTTTTCAGTGCCTGGAGTCATGTTTTCTTCTGTGTTTACACTGTTTGTTTTCATTGGCAACAGCCTTTTTTGAGGGGGGCTGTTTGCCTTTGAGGTAGTTTATCTCATTATAAGATACATTTATATTATCCGAAAGTGTCTCATTAATTATTTTATATAATTTTAAAATTTTTGACCACACTTTGCCATCGGATCCATCGGGGCTCAACGTTACTTTTCAGCAACTTGGGCTTCTCTGAAAAAATATTTTTTCAAAATTATTTTGTTTTGCAATTGTTTTTTCATTTATTAATGGATCATGTTATTATGTATCTTTGTGTCAGGGGTTTTTGCGAGTAACTAGGACTTATTGTTGTTCTTTCACAATGAAGGGAACTTGTTCAAATTGTAATAGGAAGAAATCTTCCTCTGACTTTCATGATTATTGCATTAATTGTAGTCAGTGTTCTCGCATTAATCCCTGTCCTGTATGTGAACATTGGGATGAGAAACATTGGAAACGTGTGTCACGATATGTTGTTTCTGGAGAAAGTGCGATGCCGGCTCTTTCTCCACAAGGTCACTCTACTCTCTCAGTTTCTATTTCAGAGGAACCAGAACAGGGTGATGTTTCCATGTTATCTTCTTCAAGTGTGCGTCCGTCGTCACAATTAAATACAGAGCTAGCGGCAAAAGTGCTCATGGAGATTAGACAAATGTCGTCCGCTAGCTCGCCCGGTGTAGCGTCCATTCACCGAATGGTTCGGCAGCCGGGTTCGTCCGATGCGGTCCAAGAGGAAATTTTGGGTGATGCGAGCACTATAAAAATAATAGATGCACACCCAGTGACGGCGGATAGTAAACGAGAACGGAGGAAGCCTTTTAGTCCGGTTCCTAGCTCGTCCAGGTCCAGCCGGGCCGCGAGCGAGAGAGGCCCCTCTCTCGTACAACAACATCTGGGACCAGATGTTGTGGTACAAAATGTGTCTTTAGCGGAGCATACGTCCGTCGCTCGGGACGCTCCGTTGTATAAGCAGTCCGCAGAGACTGTTAAGGCTTCCTCTTCTCGTCGGCGCACACGACCGCACCTTGGCTGCGTGACCTCCGATATTTTGCCAGCTTCGCCGATGAAGGATTCTTCGGCGACCAGGTCACACCATCCGGCAGCCAGGGATTCGAGACCGATGGACTCCGGACGTTCGCATAGGAAAAGTATGCGGGAGCCATCTGATGCGGAGCTGCCCTCGGCGAAGCAGCGAAAGACCGCTCCTCCGCAGGTCTCGACGTCGGACATTCTAGTGCAGATAGCACAGCTTATCGCAGCATCCCAGCAGCCGACAGAAACGGTATCGGATCGAGAATTATCCGACGGCGCTGGGTCGGTACGCTCCGCCGAAGCATCGGGGGCGGACGACCGGGAACATCGGGAGGTCCGACCGGATGGTGAAAGGGATACGGATGAATTGGAGCTATCCCTTTCGGAACAACACAAAGCTGCCGTGGACTTCATCCGGCACTTTCTTCCTCAAGTTGTTCCATCGGGCCAGACTGCTGCGCTTCCGGACAGGAGAATTATAGCGTCATTGGACTCTGATTTTTTCGAGCGGTTCAGGGACATCGCTCCCGAGTTTCCGTCGCAGTCCAATAATGTTGCAAGAACATTTGAATTATTGAACGACGCTATTTTTAAACTTGCTTCCAGGACGGGGAAAGCAGGCTTCTTGTCCGCAAATACTCTCAACCTGCCTTTCATTAATGCAAGGAATAAATTCGACACGGCAGGTCAGGGTATACCGAGAGTTCCTCTGCGTATGGACGACGAGGCGGAAGACTTAGAGCTATCATTACCGTCGTCAGCTTCTATTCCAACCGCAGTGTTGGAAACAGCTATTGCGTCTAACAGAGCCAATTTAGATGCCTTATCTTACGCAGATCACCTTACTAAGGCGTTATCACTGCGTCTTCAAGGGGAAGAGTTTCAGGATATACAATCCTCCTTAAGACTTCTTTCAAGGCCAGTAGCTTATTCCACGTGTAACTCCGCCCTTTCAGTGGCAAATTTGGAGTTGGTTAGACGTGACGCAGCCCTGTCTACATCCACACTAGTGGATTCTAAGGTGAAGAACTCTCTTAGAGTCGCTTCGGTCTCAGGAGATCTTCTCTTTGACGGCAAGCTTTCCGCTATTTATGATAATATTAAAAAGAAAGCTAGTGATTCTCTGTTGTTTAGATCCGCTCCTAAAAGGTCGGATACAGCAGACACGAATAAGGCGGGCACTTCTGGGTCTTATCCGCCCAAGAGAGGTTCCTATAGAGGTTCCGGTGCGTCCTCTAGCTCTTATTCGAGAGACCGTCAGGATAGTGACTCTCGTTCGGGACGTCCTTCAGGCCGGGACAATCGGTCGGACGCCCCGAGGTCGACGAGGCGAGGTGCGGGTCGTGGAAGACGTGGTTTCTCCTACCGCAGACCTCGCAGATCCAGGAGGTGATGGCTCAAACCTCTATCGCGTTCCGGTTGGCGGAAGGTTGTCGAGTTTTTCTCAAGAGTGGGCGTCGATTACGGACGACCCGTGGGTGAGAGGAGTGACTTCGGAAGGTCTAAAGATATCCTTCAAACGAAAGCCTCCATTAACTCGAAGTCCAAAGTGGACTCATCTTCCGTCAAACCCTCAGAAAAGAGACGCTCTGCTATCAGAGGTGCAGTCTCTTTTAATGAAGAACGCGGTAGAGGTCGTAGAAAACCAGGAATCGCTGGGATTCTACAGCCATCTGTTTCTGGTTCCGAAACCAGACGGCTCGTTCCGTCCAGTCATAGATTTGAGCTGGATAAACAAGCTGATCGTCGCTCCGAAGTTTTATATGGAGACGATTCGATCGGTCAGAGCGAGTATTCGGGTGAACGATTATGCAACGAGCATAGATCTCAAAGATGCGTACTTTCACGTCACGGTACATCCGACATTCCGAAAGTATCTACGCTTCGCAGTCCTAGGAGTGGTGTATCAGTTCCGGGCCATGTGCTTCGGATTGAATCTAGCACCCTGGGCTTTCACTCGGGTAATGAACTCGGTAATGATTTACTTCCGAGCTCATTCGTCTGCGGTAACGTCGGCCTACCTGGACGACATTCTTCAGAGGTACGGCAACGAGTTAACGCTTCAGAACGATGTTCAGAATCTTCTTCTTTTGCTCCGACGTCTCGGTTTCATAGTAAACGAGGAGAAGTCGGATCTGGTGCCGTCCAAGTCATTCACTCATCTGGGAATGAGCTTCGAGACGCACAACAATCTCGTTCGTCTGCCGTTAACCAGAGCGAAATTAGTCAGTTGTTACGCTCGCTATTGTCTGAATACAGACAAAGTCACGGCGAGAGAATTTATGAGACTGATAGGTCTGTGCGGAGCCGCCGCGGATCTCATTCCGATGGGACGGCTACGCACACGGCCTCTTCAAATTTTCCTGACTCAGAATTGGAGTGTGAAAATTCATTCGCTCGATGTAGACGTTCTCTTGTCAGATCAAGTGAAACAAGAGATTCAGACTTGGGCAAACATTCAGTGGTTAACTCAAGGAGTTCCGCTGCAGTTGCCGGATCCGAGTTTTACCATTATGACGGATGCCAGTCAAACAGGTTGGGGTGCATCATTAATCCCAACGGATTCGAGATGCCAGGGTCTTTGGGATCCGCAATTCCTGTGCAAGCACATAAACATCAAGGAAATGATGTCAATTTGGCTTGCGTTACGTCACTGGATGGACATTATTCACGATGCTCATGTCCAAATCCTATCCGACAATACGACAGTAGTGGCGTATATACGGAATCAGGGAGGCACTCATTCAGTTCCGTTGTTCAATCTAACGGAAAGAATCCTTCTGTTTGCGTTGGAACATCACGTTCTTCTTTCGGTCCGTCACATACCGGGTCGTCTGAATGTGCTAGCAGACTCCCTTTCACGAAAGGGTCGCTTGTTGCCGTCGGAGTGGACTCTCAACAAACAAGTATTCAATCAGATTTGCTACCAATGGGAACGGCCAATGATAGACTTATTTGCGACACATCTCAACAATCAGTTGCAGACGTATGTGTCCCCGTGTCCGGATCCAAGAGCATTTGCAGTAGACGCTCTATCGATCCCTTGGGACGGAATGATAGGATATGCGTATCCTCCAGCGCCGTTAATTCAACAAGTATTGCTAAAGATAAAACAATCTCAATGCAAGATTCTGTTGGTAGCATCTCTGTCGCCACAGAGACCGTGGATAAATCTACTCAGGTGTCTGTTGTGGGACCTACCGCGGAAGCTCCCTCCACGAGAGGATCTTCTTTGGCAGGGGAAATCGCGCCAACTACATCACAACCTGCAAGGTCTCAACCTTCACGTTTTTCCGTTGTGCGGTCCTTCTTGCATGGCAAGCACTTTACAGGACGAGCAGTGGACGCGATTTCTAACTGTAGGAGGACCTCCTCTTCGCTAAACTATGCGGCTAAGTGGAAGGTTTTCCGTCGTTGGTGTAGGGATCATTCTGTTGATATATTTGATCCCTCTATACCAGACATTGCTAACTTTCTAGTATACTTGTTTGACGAAATCAAACTGCAACCTGTTACTATAAAGGGTTATAGATCTATGTTATCTGATACCTATGCACATCATGATAGTTTACAAATTGGATCTAATGTCTCTTTATCGAAATTGGTTAGAAACTTTTCGATAAATAGACCCAGAACTCTCAGATTAATTCCTAAGTGGAATTTAGCTTGGGTTCTCCTTAAATTGAAGGAAAAGCCATTTGAACCTCTTGGGACAGTAGATTTCAAATTCTTATCTTATAAGACAGCTTTTCTCTTAGCTTTCTCTTCTGCCAGAAGAGTCAGTGAGCTTCATGCACTATCGGTGGATGATTCTCATTATCGTAGTGTTGGGAACACTATCACCTTCACTACTAATGTGGGTTTTTTAGCTAAGAATCAGGCTCCTAATAAATATCCGGAACCTATTGTTATTAAGGCTCTTCCGTCTTCAGACGGGCGTAGGCCTTTACTCTGTCCTGTTAGAGCACTACGTATCTATAAACAGAGATCTCAGTTCATCAGAAAGGGACGGAAACGTTTCTTTCTGTCTTTGATGCCTAATAGAAAGGACATTTCAGTCCATTCTATTGCTAGATGGATTCAGTTAACTATCCGTACTGTGTATGAAGATTTATCTTCTTCTCAGCAGTCTGTGCTTAAGATTTCTGCTCATGAAGTAAGAGCTCTTTCTACTTCCTGGGCTTATGCTAATAGTGTTGCTATTACAGATTTAATGAAGGCTGCTTATTGGTCTCAGCCATCCACATTTACTAATTTTTATCTCAGAAATATTGAGTCCATTTCTGGAGACCTGCATTGTTTAGGTCCGTTATCTGTTGCTCAGAATGTCGTCCACTAAACAGTTGCAACTATAGTTATGCAGGCTTTCTGTTCCGGCAGTGACTCCGTCCGGCTGCCCTCTTCGCTCTGGGCTATTTGACCCAGGGCAAGGGGAAGGGGGGGGGCGGGTGTTCCCTTAGGTCACCTGCTTTATAGTGAAAAGCAAGGGAATGCCTCCTCCAAGACAGTATTTCTGAGTCGCTTCCGGGATGGTTTTAAAGTGTAATATTAATGTTTAATTTCATTCATGTCTTATTTTTAAAGTGTAGCTCGGTGTGAAGCATTTGTATATGTCAAGTGTCAAACGGGCTTTAATATACAATACTCGGACACTTTTAAATGATTATAAAGAGTCTCAATTCTCTGGACTACTTTATTTATTGGCTTGCTTTAAAAATAATTGGTATAAGGGTTATACTGGATGTTAATAGAGAACATGAATGTTATTGTGCTCAATTATTAAGGGTAGTGTATCTTTCTAATTTTAATATTAAATAAGAAAGATACATGTAAAGCCTAATACTCCTTTTCTCCTTAAGGGGTTACCTCTTTATTTTATAATTGAGCTTATTGGATTTTCCTGTATGTCCTAGGCCCTCCAGCCTGTTTACTATTCAGCTAAGTCTGGGTCATTGGTACAGTATAAAAATGTTAAAAAATTTATAGTAATTTATATATTTTTTATACTTACCAATGACCCAGACGGGGATGGCCCTCCCTGAGTTGGGAACTCTTGCCTCCCCGCTGAGTACATAGCGCTGACCAGGCACTGCCAGTAAGAATGATATTTGGCGCCAATTTCGGGACGACTGCGTCACTGCGCATGCACAGTAGAGTCGTACTATGGAGGTCCTTTAGGACATGATTTCTTTTTGTTTTGGATGCAAATTTTGGGGATTGGGGGGCAAAATTTGTGTTTGGCCCTGGTTTTTGTGGAGTTAGCACCAGCTAAGTCTGGGTCATTGGTAAGTATAAAAAATATATAAATTACTATAAATTTTTTAACATTGCACCTGTATTCAACCAGTGCTGACCCTGCTTGTGTAGAGTTAGTATGTTGTGGAGCTGACAGTTACCACAGTGATTCTCTCCAGGTACTCTGGCTTCCTCCACCTGTAAAACTGTTGTGGTCATGATTAGCCATTGTGCAGAAACATGTGACCTTAAACACAAATAAATAAATAACAGGAAGTATAAAATCTGTTCTGTGTAATCATCATCCACATTATCTGTACTGTGTATTTCACAAATATTTCATTTATCAATACAAAATGCTAAAAAGTTCATGTTAATGAGATGATAGAAAAATGAATGATGGCATGTACGATGTGAATCACCAGATGTATGCTATCTGATAAACTCTTGAGCTATTCCATTTATTTATTCCAGGATAACAGCAATGGAGTTGACAACAGACTATAATGTCACAAACATTGGAATGTCTGGCTCACATCCACAAATGGTAAGTTATAAATTTTAAGTTTTTATACAGCTGCTCATATTGGTCTGTTTGTTAGATTTTGCATGTCTGTGCAATAACTCGAAAATTTTAAAAATCTTCCTCTTTAAAGCTACTAGTCCTTTTTTTTTTATATTTGGGATTCGGCATCCCTAGTGGGGAAGGAGGGGCAGATTTAGGTTTGTTCAAATCAAGGCACTGGTTTCATTCATATTTGGACTACTTATGAGAACCCAAATTTTGACTTGGGGGCAATATGCAGAAAATTATTTTAAAATCTTCCTCTATAGATGTACCAGTTCAATTTTTACATTTGGGATTTAGCATCCCTAGTGGAAAGGAGGGGCAGATTCAAGTTCGTTCAAATCAGGTCCCTGTATCCAATTTTAACTTAGTGTAATATGAGGAATAATCTTCAAAGATCTTCATCAGATTTACCAGGCAGAGTCTTTTGATTATTAGTTATCTCCGTCAACATGTATGGTATATGGAGATTTAATACCTGGATGTCGGTTTTTAAATGAAACATCCAGGTATTAAATCTCCAAATACCATACATGTTGGCAGAGATAACATTTTTGTCACATTTGAAACACATTCCAAACATAGCGGAAATAAATTTGTGGACACATTTCTCAGCTCCACAATCATTTGGACCAAATTTTGTTTTTATAATCGCAGAAGACAACAGATAGAGTTACTTTCCTTGGATCGTTAAGTAAACAGTGTTTTGTTGACATATCGTCCCCTAAGTTCCAATGTGTTCTATGTGCCTACTGACTTACCGACACAGTCCAATAATGTCATTACAACATGTGTTTTATTTTTCGACGCTATATATGCATATAAGCCTGCTACCAAGCATGATAGTTTAGTTTCTTGTCCGCAGTGCTCATTTCTGCCGTTTTATCATTTATACGAATAATTTATTTTGGCAGAGCAGGGCATACCGAGAGTTCATATGCGTCTAGACAGCGTGGTTAAAGACTGGAAATATTCTTTTTCGCCGTCTATGTCTTTTCCAACCACAATGTTGGAAACGACAATGATGTCTAGTAGACTTAACTTAGACGCTTTATCATACGTAATCCACCTTACTGAGGTGTTATCATTACGTCTTCAAGAAAAGATTTACGGGATATTATTCTCAATGTGATTTCTTTTGAGGGCAGTAGTTTGTTCACGTATAACTCTGCCCTTCAGTGGCTGATTGGAGTTGGTCAGACGTGACGCAGCCCTAGCTACATCCACGCGCGTGGATAGTAAGGTGAAGAACTCTCTCAGAGTCGCTTCGGTCTCCGAGAAGCCTCTCTTCGACGGCAACTTTTCAGCAATCCATGAATTGCTCGATTTACACGTTCTCTTGTCTATCTAGTGTTACAAGAGATTCAGACTGGGGCAAACATTCGGTGGTTGACTCAGAGAGTGCCACTGCAGTTGCCGGATCCGAGTGTTATAGTTATGACGGTTGCCAGTCAAACAGATTGGGATATAATATTGATCCCAACGGATTCGAAGTGCCAGGGTCTTTGGGTTCCGCAGTCTGTAAGCAAGCAATTATCTTCCGCGGAATAATGTTTTTTAGGCTTGCTTTATGTCATTGCATGAACATTATTCAGAAACGCATGTCCAAATCCTGTCCGTTAATTCGACAGTAGTGGCGTATCTCTGGAACCAGGGAGGCACTCATTCGTTTCCGTTATTCAATTTAATGGAAAGAATCCGTCTGTTGGTTATAGTACACCAAGTTCTGTTTCGGTCCGTCATATTCCGGGTCGTCTGATTGTTTTACCGGACTCCCGTTCACTTAGGGGTCGCTTGTTGCCGTCAGAATGGACTCTCAACAAACAAGTATTCAATCAGATTTGCTATCTATGGGAGCGCCCAATGATAATTTATTTACGACACAGCTTGCTAATCAATTGCAGACATATGTGTTGGCTTGTCCGGATCTCTGAGCTAATGTTGTTTACGCTCTATTGATCTAATAGGACGGAATGATAGGATACGCGTATCCTCCGGCGCTGTTGTTTCAGCAGGTATTGCTAAGATAAACAACCACAATACATTTCTGTTGATAGCATCTCTGTCTTCACAGAGACCGTGGGTAATTTACTCTGATGTCTACTGTGGGACTTAATGCGAAATCTTCCTCAATGAGAGGATCTTTTTTCGCTGGGTAAATCGTGTCATCTTTATCACAACCCGCAAGGTCGCAACCTTCACGTATTCGCTTTGGACGCGATTTCTTACTGTAGGAGATCCTCTTCTTCGCTATTCTATGCGGCTAAAGTGGAGGCTCTTCCGTCGTTGGTGTAGGGATCACGATGTTCTTATTGTTGATCCCTCCATACTACTCATTGCAACTTTTTAGTATACTTGTTTGACAAGATCTACTGCAGCCTGTTATTATACCCCCGCTTCGAAGAAGTGGGGGCTATATAGGAATCGCCCTGTACGTCCGTCCGTCTGTCCGTACGTCCGTCCGTACGTCTTTCCGGACATGAAATTCTTGTGTGCGCAACTCCTCCTACATTTATCAATCAATTTGGACAAAACTTTTCAGACATCATCACTACTAAGTGAACATGCGCATATTCCAAGATTTTTGATCTGCGACAATTTTAACCAGGTTATCTCCCTTCGACTTAGATTTATTGTGTCTTTCCATCCGAACAAATTCTTGTGTGCGCAACTCCTCCTACATTAATGAACCAATTTTGATGAAACCTTTCAAACATCATCTCTACTAAGTGAACATGTGCATATTCCAAACTTTTTAATCTGCGACAATTTTAACCAGGTTATCTCTCTTGAACTTTGATTTAATATGGGTTTCTACATGAAATTCTTGTGTGCGCAACTCCTCCTACATTTATCAATCAATTTGGACAAAACTTTTCAGACATCATCACTACTAAGTGAACATGCGCATATTCCAAGATTTTTGATCTGCGACAATTTTAACCAGGTTATCTCCCTTTGACTTAGATTTATTATGTCTTTCCGTTCGAACAAATTCTTGTGTGCGCAACTCCTCCTACATTAATGAACCGATTTTGATGAAACCTTTCAAACATCATCTCTACTAAGTGAACATGTGCATATTCCAAACTTTTTGATCTGCGACAATTTTAACCAGGTTTATCTCTCTTGAACTTTGATTTAATATGGGTTTCTGCATGAAATTCTTGTGTGCGCAACTCCTCCTACATTTATCAATCAATTTGGACGAAAGTTTACAGACATCATCACTACTAAGTGAACATGCGCATATTCCAAAATTTTTGAGCTGTGGCAATTTTAACTAGGTTATCTCCCTTTAACTTAGATTTATTATGGGTTTCTACATGAAATTCTTGTGCGTGCAACTCCTCCTACATTTATCAATCAATTTGGACATAACTTTTCAGACATCATCACTACTAAGTGAACATGCGCATATTCCAAGATTTTTGATCTGCGACAATTTTAACCAGGTTATCCCCCTTTGACTTAGATTTATTATGTCTTTCTGTTCGAACAAATTCTTGTGTGCGCAACTCCTCCTACATTAATGAACCGATTTTAAATACATGTTGCACATTGTAAATGTGTTTTTCCAAATGTAAACCCATATATCTGTGGGCTCTTTAAGTATTCAGTGCTGTTCTGTGGAAGGCCACATGCAAATACAAATTTCAACAACAAAAAATGATCTTTATGTATACATTTCCTTATGGCCTTCGCCTACATGATCAGAAGTGCATTCCTCTAAAAATCCAAAGCGGGGGTATTAATCACCTTCAGTGATAGTTCTAGTTATTAAGGTTATAGGTTTATGTTACCTCATACCTATGCACTCTATGATAGTTTACAATTGAGTCTTATGTCTCTTTATCTAAGTCAGTTAGTAACTTTTTGATAAATAGACTTAGAATCTTTAGATTAAATTCCTATATGGAATTTAACTTCGGTTCTTATTTAGCTAAGTAATCATTTGAGCCTCTGGAAACAGTAGTTTTCAAATTCTTACCTTTTAGACAGTAATTCTGTTGGCTTCTCTTTTACTGAAGAGTCAGTGAGTTTCATGCACTATCGATGGATGATTTTCACTTTCGTAGTTTCGGAATCACTACTTCCTTTACTATTTAGGTTGGATTTTTGCATAAGAGTTAGGCTCCTAATATCTGGAACCTATTGTTATTAAGGTCCTTCCGTCTTCGTACGGGCATAGGCCTTTACTCTGTCCGGTTAGAGTTTATGTATTTATAAACAGATATCTGTTTATTACTACGGGCGTAAGCTTCTTCTGTCTTTGATGCCTAATAGAAGGACGTTACGCTCCATTCTATTGCTTATGGATTCAATTAACTATCGGTACTGCTTATGGTATATCATTGACTCAGCAGTTGTGCTTAAGATTTCGGCTCATGAAGTAAGAGTTCTTCTACATCTTGGGCTTATATTAATAGTGTCGCTATTATAGATTTTTGAAGGCTGCTCATTGCGCTCAGCCATCCACATTCATGAATTTTTATCTCAGAAATATCGAGTCTATTTCTGGAGGCCTCTATTGTTAGGTCTATTATCTACTGCTCAGAATGTCATTCACTTAACAGTTGCTACTATAGCTAGGTAGGCTGTCTGTTTCGGCAGTGACTCCATTCTGCTGCCCTCTTCTCTCTGGGCTATTTGACCCAGGGCAAGAAAAGTGGGGGGGGAGGGTGTTCCCTTGGGTCACCTGTTTTACTATGAAAACAAGGGGATACCTCCTCCGGAGTTAGTAATTCTGAGCTGTTATTGGGATGGTTGTTTAGTGAGAAGTTTATGTTTTAAAAATTCATTCAAGTCTTAGTTTTTAAAGTATAGCTTTTGAATATAGCACGTGTCAACGGACATGATTATGCAATCCTCAGACACTTTTAAGGAGTATAAGAGTCTCTATTCTCTGGACTTACTTTATTTATTGGCTTACTTTAAAAATTATTAGTATAAGGATTATATTGGATATTAATAGAGTACATGGATGTATGATGCTCAATTTTGGAAGGTGTTGTATCTTTCTAATTTATCATAAATAAGAAAGATACATGTAAGGCCTATTACTTCTTTTTCCCTAGAGGGGATGACTCTATTTTATATTATTGAGCGTATTCCATCTTGCTCTATGTCCTTGGCCCTCCAGCCTTTTTACTATTCAGCTATGTCTGGGTCATTGGTACAGTATAAAAATGTTAAAAAATTTATGGTAATTTCTATATTTTTTATACTTACCAATGACCCAGACGAGGATGGCCCTCCCAGGAGTTGGGAACTCTTGCCTCCCCGCTGAGTACATAGTGCTTACCAGGCACTGGTTATTAGAATGATTAATGGCACCAATTTCGGAACGTCCTTGACACTGCGCATGCGCAGTAGAGGCGAAGTGTGGAGGGCCATTCAGGACATGTTTTCTTTGGTTTTAGATGCAAATTTTGGGGATTGGGGGGCAAAATTTGTGTTTGGCCCTATATTTTAAGAGTTAGCACCAGCTATGTCTGGGTCATTGGTAAGTATAAAAAATATAGAAATTACTATAAATTTTTTAACATTTGTGACTATTTTCGGGTTTTTCGGTTCGAGTTTTATATCGAGGCGAGCGGAAGTGAAAAGCTTTCATTGAAACCATATACCGCCGATGTTTCGCATGCGCTTATACCCTGGATGTTGCACGCTCTCATATACCTTGGATGTTGGGTGCACCCTTTGCCATGGCTATTTGTCCAAGGAATTCTGACCAATCAAAAGACTGAATTAAATGGGATGGAGGGACAAATTTGATTATAAAACAATTTCCCTAAAAAACAAACATTCTGTTTTCTTTAGTGATTCCATCTGTTTGTCAGTGTGTAAGAATACATAATAAGAAAGCCCTATTTTTTTTTTTAAAACTAACCATCACAGTCATGTCCTTGTTGACTGCCATTTCACTCAATTTCTTCACACACTTGATGGTTTCCAGGAGCACTGAATATTCACCGAACATCACCCAAGAATTCTAACATACCTAAGAGTTTTATTCTTTGTCGGGACCTCAAGAAGTGAAGCAGCGCTTGTTTACTGTGGTGAACAAGCAGTGTTTTACTGGTAAAATGGGACTCAGTGACCAATGCCTGGGGTGGAAGTTACCTAAAATGGGCAACATGGGTACAAATGATTGGCTGGACTTGGATTGTGACCTGAAACCCTAATAAATAAATTAACCCAACAAATATGCACAGATGTACAAGGTGACCAAGTCTGGAAATAAGCACATTGTCAACTGCAGAATGTCAGTCCCAGAAGATGAATTTGGTAATACATGTAGCAGCATAAAATTTACACTCTGTGAACCTCAGTCTGAATCGGCGTCTCAACCCTAAACATAAAGAGTTACCCAGAGGAGAAATTGGCCCACTGTGTGGGATAGCATCAGCAAATTCACTCTCTGGGTACCTCATTTTGCAAATGACAGATTGCTTATTTTCAGACTTGAAGGTGACTCTTCTTTTTGCCTCAATCTTTTGAGATTCAAGTTTAACACCCTTATTTCTCTCATGCTTCCTCCCTCTAACCTACTTTTAATTCCTTTTAGACAACTTGAACTAGATGAGTATTTTAGACTCACTTGAGCATCTGGTTTTTAATAGAAAAAAAATCAGCAGTGCAAGTCTTATCAGTATTTTGTCTTTTACAGCTTCTTGCAATGGATAATGGAAAAACAGAAATCCATACTCTAACCAAGCAACTTACAGAACCACAAACTTTAGAACAAGAGTTCCTTCAGAGCTTCCTTGACAGATTTTAATTTCAGAAATGGATTCGGCAGCAATCAAGATAACCTAGATTCCAGCTTTGTGGATTAACTCTGTCACCTAACATGACCAGCAGCTTTACAAAAACATTTTTAATTAACACCTTGCAAGCTGCTGGCAGATATTTCTCCCAAGGACAAATTGGTCACATCCACCCATGCAATTTACAAACTGAGCAGTTAAAAAAAAAAAATTTCAAACATTTTCAACAAAACCATATCATGACCCCTCATTGGAATGAGTTCATCAATCTCATTTCAATGAAAGGTCACATGATATGGTTTTGTTGAAAAAAATATTGAAAATAATAAATTTTGATATCATGTACATAAATTCAGTTACAGTGGTATTTTCTCAGCAAATTGCTTTCATGGCATAATAGTTAGTGATTGGATCATTGTTCTTTACATTGGCATGGCGGGGGTTCGAACCCACGCCGAGAGAGTTTCCTTCGGCACCAACCGCCTAGCGAAACTATACTGAATCAGGTATACTACCCAGGTCTGTCGGTGGCCGAGTGGTGTGCGTGATTCAGTATAGTTTCGCTAGGCGGTTGGTGCCGAAGGAAACTCTCTCGGCGTGGGTTCGAACCCCCCGCCATGCCAATGTAAACAAAACCAGCGTCCTTTCTTAATTCTATGGCATCCGAGAAATTTGAAAAAGACAAGTACTGTCGCTGATTTCTTCTGAGGTGCAGTTCGTAGAATTAAGTGCTTAGATGCAGCATTGTTCCAGGTCTGTCGGTGGCCGAGTGGTGTGCGTGATTCAGTATAGTTTCGCTAGGCGGTTGGTGCCGAAGGAAACTCTCTCGGCGTGGGTTCGAACCCCCCGCCATGCCAATGTAAACAAAACCAGCGTCCTTTCTTAATTCTATGGCATCCGAGAAATTTGAAAAAGACAAGTACTGTCGCTGATTTCTTCTGAGGTGCAGTTCGTAGAATTAAGTGCTTAGATGCAGCATTGTTCCAGGTCTGTCGGTGGCCGAGTGGTGTGTGTGATTCAGTATAGTTTCGCTAGGCGATTGGTGCCGAAGGAAACTCTCTCGGCGTGGGTTCGAACCCCCCGCCATGCCAATGTAAACAAAACCAGCGTCCTTTCTTAATTCTATGGCATCCGAAAAATTTGAAAAAGACAAGTACTGTCGCTGATTTCTTCTGAGGTGCAGTTCGTAGAATTAAGTGCTTAGATGCAGCATTGTTCTTTAGATTGAAAGGTCCTAGGTCACCAACATTTATGTTGTGTCCAAGGGCATCATGCTTAATTTCAATTGCCCATGTGAGAGCATGGTGGCACAGTGTGCTGAAGTATTCTGCAGCCCTTTTGATTAACTTAATTTGGGCATGTCAGCAAATACTAATCCGCTGTCTTATGTGTGCCAGAAGAAAAAAACTGTGGAATTTTTGCCTTCTCGACATTTGTTTCATATACTTTTCAGGTTATTCTCTGAAAAATCAGACACCCAATGTTTTCAGCTTCTTGTTGTACGCCTTCGCTGTTACTATTGGTTCCCCTCCTTGAGCTAAACATTTACTAAGAAGGTTATTTGTTTTCTGGTGTCAAGCCTAAATCTTATTCAAATGTAAATTACACATGCATTTAACCCTTAACAGCCTAATTCCGACTTCAATAACTTTTTAATGCAAAGGAACAGGTGCCCCAATATGCATTGTTTGGGTAAACTCAGAACTTGTTTTTTTAGTACTCTTTTCAGTTGTTTCTAGGCAAGTCTTGGCTGCCTACAGAGGCAGCCAAGACTTGACTAGAAACAACTGCAAAGCCACTGGAGGTAGAATTTCAAAGTATAGTGAAATTATATAAAAATCTCCAGGTCCTTGAGGGTTAAATTAATAGGATACACCAAAGATATGAATACATTAGATCTCGATCTTTAAGAACATACTCATCCAGAGTTTGCCAGTGAAAAGCAATCTGCATCGACAGTATCACATATGACACTGTTGATGCAGATTACTTTTCACTGGGGTATACCACACTGTCGAGACAGGTTACTTTAACTGGTGAACTCAGATTTTTATAACCTCACTCTCGAAGAGAATGGGGGTATACTGGTTTACTATGCATGCATGAGTCCGTCTGCCTGCAGTGATATCTCTGCAGGGTGTGGATGGATTTCAATAAAATTTGGTATGAGGGATCCTTGTGACATGCCACTTCTGCACATGGGACGTTTCGGTTCAAGACGTTTCGGCCTTCATATATTGAACTAAATAGAATAAGAACTTGGGGTTTCGTGTTTTTAGTGGTCCGAAACGTCCAGGACAAAATGTCACCGGTCGGAACGCGCCAAGACTGAATCGCAGTAAAACCTCTTCCCAGATAAGCACATCAAGGGAGGCAACAGATTTACATCCGAAACACGTGGTGGGGAAACCCGCGACAAATGTCATTTTCGAATACGACAATGAAATACCAAGACCTTTTTCTGATATGATATTATTCACTGTCCAACAGATTGTAGATAAGTAATTTTAATTAGGCGTGTTGGCTACCTGTTTTGTCATTCTCACAGAAAACACAACCCATTTTTACGTCAACAATGTGTGATTGACAACTTGTCATACATCATTCTGGAGTGATAGGAACATGCTGCAGTGACCCCTTTACATCCAGAATGTGGCTTGCATTGACGACACTGTCATTTCCTGACAAAGCTTGACTTGTCAGATGTTGTTAGTGCAAACTGAACAATGAAAACATCTCTTCCCGACGTTTTAGGAAAAAAACCGAAACCATACTCATTTATCAATTAAACGGTTTCGGTTTTAAAGCAAAACCGAAACCGACTTATAAAACCGGTAGACCATACAACACTAATACATTAACTCTCAGAGCCACATTAACCCACCCCTCACTTCTTTAGTACAGTCTACCCCTCAAATTATTTTTATTGAAAACATAGCATACAGGGAACAGAAATTATCATATTCTCAATTATCACAATTCTTGTCGTATTTTATAATCCTTTTATAAACATTGAATATTACCCTTTTCATCAAACACAACACACAATCAAGTTAAGCTACAGTGTCATTGACACTTTTATTTACACAATCTCACTTGACTTCAGGAGCATGGTTGCTCAGTGGTTACTTCAAATCGAAAGCTACACAGTTCGATCCCTACCAGGGGTAATTGTTTTGTGTCCTTGGGCAAGGCACTTAACCCTGATTACATGGGGGCACGGTGATACTATACTAAGCAGTACTACACGTTATTGGTGTACTTGTCTTCAACCAATGCTAACCCTTTTTTGTGCGGTGTTGGTACATTAGGGAGCTTGCCATTGCCTGGTGGTTCTCTCCAGGTAGTCCAGCTTCCTTCACCTGTAAAACTGTCTGACACCAGGTGACCTTGGCTGTTGAAAGTGTCGTTAAAACCCTAATTAATAAATAAATAACTCAATAAATAAATAACTCACTTGACATCATTTCTTGGGAAGCTGTCTTGGAGAGCTTCCCAAGAAATGATTCCAAGGATTTGAATTACCAACAAAGGTAAAAAGTGACAGATTTTTCAACTTCTTTCACCTAATTCTGTAGTATGTGTATGACCATACATCACAGTTAGTTCAAATAATTCCATGTGGAAGTCTTGGAAAGTGTGTGAAAAATTCTTTAATTGGTAGAGTGCTAAATTATTTCTGGTCATCAAAATTTATTTACTGGTCTTTGCCATGTTGCAATTTATGGGAAAGTGCCAAAGGGCAAAGGGCACTCTCCCAAAAATTGCAACAACGCAAACCCATACAGTTGAAATAATTTCCCTTCAAAGATAATATGAAACACACCCTCAAAGTATGAAGCCTTTGAATTGTTGTACCTGCACTTTAGAATAAAGCCCAAATATGGGCTCCCAGCACTCCACCAGTTAAAAAGTCCACGAAAGCCCTTGAATTCTTTGTCTTTGAGGTGTTCGAACCCTGATCTTAGAGGGAGCCATTCATAACCATGCACTTACATAATGAATCTAATAACTGATGTTGGTATTGGTATATGTACAAAACTTCAAACAAAAACTGTGATAAAAAACATTTTATTATTTGTATATCATTTCATTTCATTTTATTGCACATATTTCTCACAGATCATTTTGTTGTGAAATTGTATGCTTTCTCCCATATGCACTGAGGTTCTTATGACATCACCTCAAATACTTGTGTCTGTAGTTATCACAAATGCTTATCTCTCCCCACCGCGCCCACCCCTGTCCACCTCCTGAAAGACTGACCAGTTAGTAAATTATGTCTGTATGTTAAATGCAACTTGTAAAATAATTATTCCCCCGAAAAAAATTTTGGGGAATCTAGCCGTGACGGCATCCGTCTGTCTGTCTGGCCGTCCGGGCGTAGACAGAATTTGTGTCCGCTCCATAACTTCTTACAGCCTTCAAGGATATTAATGATACTTGGTATTATTATTGCCCACAACCAGAGGATGTGTCGCGAATAAGGTTGGAATGGCTATCAAGGCTTTTTTGGGGGGAATCAGCCACCCTTTGGTGGCCATCCTCTAGTTTTTTTTTAATGTTTGAATGCCAAGTTTTGGATTCACAACTCATTTCCAGAATGTTTTTCATTGAGCTTAAGAAATACTCTCTTACGGCACATAGTTCAAAAGTGCTCAGAAAGCCCTTTGCAGCAATGGGGCATTTGGAGTTTTCAGCCAGTAGAAAGGAAGATATATAAGAATAGTGTCACAAAACATAAAGATACATAGATGCGCTGTTTTCACTTGAGTGGTCATGAAACTGAAAGAGTTGACCCTTCACCAAATGTAATTGCCAATATCAGGCGAGTGATGACTCTTACCCAAGGGCTCTGGAAGCATCTGAGGGCAAAGGGGCAGGGATATCAAAAAGGGCACTCAGTTCTAGGTATGAGTCAAGACCAAGAATCTACAACATACCTTAAATTGTAATGAGACACTCAGTAGCATTGACTTTATGTATATATCATCCCTTGAGTGCAACAAGGTTTCATTGCAGACTGCAGTTTGTTCCACTCAAGGTATGATATAAAGCTTTAGAACCCTTCCCCCAAAGCCCCCCCGCCCCCCCCCTGCAACCCCCCTCCCCCCTGCAACCCCCCTTCCCCTGACAGATTGTATAACTTTGTTTGATCATTATCGATCAGCCTTCATAAAGCCAGAAGAAAAGCCTTGCTTGTTTATTGTGATAAGATCATTTTTGACCTGTGACAAACAGCTTAATTTATGGCAATGTTGTGGTTGGTCTGTCAGTCGATCTGTGACCAACATTATTTTAAATTCAATAACTTTTGAAAGGCGCCGTGAAATGATATCATTTTTAGTATGGAAGTATATCTTATTGATGCCTGGCCCTATGACAGTGCATGTGTTATTCAGAGTAATTTTACCAGAGTTATTGCCCATGATGTAATTTAGAATTTGTCTCACTTTAACCATCCAGAGCAGCTTTGGTGCTAACTCTCAATTTTTCAGGTAATACAGGACCTGGTAAGTAATGCTTTTATGGTGTAAGTCCTCTGAAGTGGGCAGCTTAGGTACAAAATTGTTAATAATACAAAATTGTTAATAAAAAGGTGGAACGAGAATTTCATCCGAATCGCAACTGGATTGTGATTCTGTTTCAGGTCTGCTATTTTCAAAATTTGGCGTAATCCATTTATCGTTGACCTGGTCTGAGCTTTGGTAACTTATCGTTTGTTCCCCTATACTTGGTTCAGGAACCTATTATGTAACCTAAATATATATTGTATTGCAACTATTCAGAAATATCAACCATTGTATCATAGCCAAGTTCTATCCTTTGGGCAATATCCTGATGAATAAAGATGAAGCTTTGGGAACAATAATTAGGCTGTGTCGCAGCAATTCAGATACAAATTAGTTGCAATTATAGCCTAATCTTGGCATGGGCTAGCAAGCTGCAGAACAGTATGGCATCCATAATCACTATTTGTGGCAGAGACATGTTTCATTGCCATTTCCTGATTTTGTATCTATGCTACATCTTAAAATGATGAACACTTTAAATTGATGTTGAGCATCAACCAATCATCAGCGTAGGTGTTTACATCTGCCTGAAGTATAGCTGCTCTGTTGGCCAATAATTGGCCAACAGAGCAGCTATACTTCAGGCAGATGCAAACTCCTGTACAGCTGATGATTGGTTGATAGTCAACATCATTCATTCATACTGGATCATTCAACTTGATGGAAATTTTGCATGACCTGGCGACAATTTGGCATGACCTGTTTTTCGTTGGCGTGTTTTTCATTTTAGGTAAGCACCACCCGACCCAAACGGTTGTTCGCCTCAAATCGATAGGCCTGCTATTTAAATATTCTGCCCACTATTCGTGTCCACGCCATTGAAGACTTTCACCCGAGGAAAAAGAAACTTGAAAACATTACATCTCAGATTCAATTTTCTGTGTTTTCAATGATTCAGTTTTGATTTGAAGTATTTTATTTATGAAATCTCCATCCATCAAAGTAATATATAGCGACCTGATCATAATCTGATCAATAAAGAGAATGCTTTTGCAATCAGAGTGCTGCATAAACTGTTGGCTAAATTTGTTTTTATACTTGTGATGTTCTTATGATAAATCAGTTCCGCTTTACTAGTAAAATAGGACCCAGTCACCAATGCTTGGGGTGAAAGTCCTCTAAAATGGGCAACATGTTGATCAACGACTGACTAAACTTGACTTCATCTCCATGTTGTGTCATGATTAGCCATAGTGCATAAATATGTGACGTTAACCACCAACAAACAAACAAACAATGTTCTTATGATGAAGCTGCAGATGCTGAAATTGGCCCAAAACTCTAAATCAAAATGATATAGAGGATCTCTAATGAGTCGCGATTTCATTTGAAATTTCTGTACCAAGTTCAATAAAATCGATCTGAGCTGATGTTTACCAAGGTAACAAAATTTCATGTCAAATCCTGACTATTTTGAGATTCTTTTTATCACATAATTTGTAATTTAATCTTTTAGCGGTCATAATGACTAAAGCTGGCAAGTGCTGTTCATAAAAATCGCCAGCCAAATTATTTTTTGTTGTTGTTGTTGTTCAATTTTTGCCTCAAAAACATAGCTTATGACTCCGCAATGGAATGAGCTCGTTCCAATGAGGAGTCAAAAACTATGTTTTTCAGATTAACTTGAATCTGAAAGAGGAAAAAAGGAAAATATTTGTTATTCAGGAAACATTTTCTGCAAATATCATCTGCTATTTGTACAGTGAATAACCCTGTTAATTGAATATAATTTCCCAACACAAAACCATTTACCATACCTCCTGTACAAATTTGACCTGTTAATTGAGTATAGGTTATTGAGTAAACTCACTCCTGTTAATTGAATAAAAATAAAAAAAATCATGTAATCTGTCAAGAAATTACCCTGACTCTCCCCAATTTTCCTTTGTTTATAGACCTATTTGGCTTCAGTACATCCAATACAGGCATTTAATCTATTATATCTTGTTTGACAGAGCTCTCTGAGCTCTGTCAAACAAGATATAATAGAATAAATGCTACATTTATCTCTAAAATACAAGAAAGTGGCACAATCCCTGTCAATTGAATACTCCCATTAATTGAATAATTTTCATTGGCAAAGTGGCTATTCAATTAACAGGGTTCCACTGTATTAGGTAGACATTTAATGAAAAATAAGAGAAGATTAATTCAATATTTTTATACTGTACCAATGACCCAGACATAGCTGGTGCTAACTCTTAAAATATAGGGCCAAACACAAATTTTGCCCCCCAATCCCCAAAATTTGCATCTAAAACTAAAGAAAACATGTCCTGAAAGGCCCTCCACACCTCGCCCCCACTGCGCATGCGCAGTGTCAAGGACGTTCCGAAATTGGCGCCATTTATCATTCTAAGTTTGGCCCTTCATCAGTTAACATCTGACTGATCTTTGTGCTTTTAAATCTCAGTTTAAATGATGCCAGACACATAAATATTAGTGAAATGTTGATTCTAAGGAGGATAGAAAAGGAGGAGAGGAAAAGAATGTGTGACAGAATATTATCAGGGCTGTAACTTAAAATTTTTTAATGAAATTATGTTAAGTTACCTATTTTCAAGGCAGCAGCCATTTTGTTGTCATTCTGATTATTTAGTTACACTGTTTTTTCAAGTGTTTTTCCTCTCTCCCTGTCCTTTAAGTTCCCCCTTGCTATTCTCCCATGCTTTTGGCATAGTTTCTGTAATTATTATTACTAAAATTTCTTGGGAGTTTTAGCTTAATAACAGAATGAATTCTGTTCTTTCCCCATGTTTACGTCTTCACCTACGGGTGGTTAGGCGTTGTGTTCTGCATCTACCATCTGATGTTCTGCAGTTTCTTCCCTGGAAGTCTCTGTTTTGCATCAGATGGTGTATTTTTGGTAACTGATTTCGGGCCTGGGTGCCTGGAGTCTTATTTTAGTGTTTTTACACTCATTGTTTACATTTACAACAGCCCTCTGTGTGAGGGGGGGATTTCTAAATAATAATATATTTATGTTATTTTAATCATAACTAGATACATTATTATTGTCCGTAAGTGTTGAATAAATTGTTTAAAATATTTTTAAAATTTTTGTCCACACTTAGGCTTGGGATCCATTGGGGCTCAACGTTACTTTTCAGAAACTTGGGCTGTTCTGAAAAAATATTTTTTCAAAATATTTTGATTTCAATTATTTTTTCTATATTAATGGATCATATTATTATTATGTATTTTGATTGCCAGGGGTTAGTGCGAGTACCAGGACTTGTTTTCTTTTCACATTGAAAGGATATTGATCAATTGTTTAAGAGGAAGTCTTCCTCTGACCTTATTATCATTCTATATGTGGTCAGTGTACTCGCATTAACTCCTGTTCTGTATCGTATGATTTCGATGACAATATGGGAAGCGTATGTCACGGTATGTTGTTGGGGATTTGGACACTCCGGTCCTTTCCCCGCAGGGTCACTCTACTTTATCAATTTCTATTTCAGACGATCAAGATTAGGGTGATGTATCTGTGATGTCTTCCAACAGTGTGCCTCCGTCGTCACAATTAATGAAGGGCTAGCGGAAAAGTGCTCATGTAATACGCCAATTGCCTAAGAGGACCCTAGTAGGTTCGACGGCCTTTGACGTCCGCTAGCTCGCCCGGTGTAGCGTCCATTCACCGAATGGTTCGGCAGCCGGGTTCGTCCGTTGCGGTCTAGAAGGAATTTTGGGGTGATGCGAGCACTATAAAATTAACTTAATGCACACCCAGTGACGGCGGATCGGAGGGAGAACGGAGGAAGCCTTTTAGTCCGGTTCATAGCTCGTTCCGGTCCATCCGGACGGCAAGCGAGAGAGGCCCCTCTCTCGTTCAACAACATCTGGCCCCAGATGTTGTGGTACAATGTGTCGTTAGCGGAGCATACGTCCGTCGCTCGGGACGCTCCGTTGTATAGGCAGTCCGCTGAGACTGCTAAGGCTTCCTCTTCTCGTCAGCGCACACGACCGCACCTTGGCTGCGTGACCGCCGATATATTACCAGCTTCGCCGATCAAGGATTCTTCGGCGACCAGGTCACACCATCCGGCAGCCAGGGATTCGAGACCGATGGACTCCGGACGTTCGCATAGGAAGTATGCGGGAGCCATCTGATGCGGAGCTGCCCTCGGCGAAGCACCGATAGACTGCGCCTCCGCAGGTCTCGACGCCGGACATTCTTGTGCACATAGCACAGCTTATCGCAGCATCCCAGCAGCCGACAGAAACGGTGTCGGATCGAGAATTATCCGACAGCGCTGGGTCGGTAGCCGGGGACTCGAGGCCTGCAGACTCCGGACGTTCGCATAGGTAGTGTGCGGGAGTCAACGTACACGGAGCTTCCAGCGGCAATGCATCGTAAGTCCGCTACTGCACAGGCCTCGGGAACGGACGTGCTTTCCTTAATAGCACAGTTTATCGCAGCATCCCAGCATCAACTGAATCTGTCGCATATATTTTATCCGACGATGCTGGGCCGGGACGCTCCGCGGAAGCGGGTATGGACGTCCGAAAGTTTCATCCGGTCCGACGGGATACCGAAAGGGATTCGGTGGATTTCAAGCTTTCCCTTTCGGAACAACATATGCTGCTATGCCGGATAAGAAACTGATAGCGTCGGTGGACTTAGAAATTTTTGGTTCGGTTCAGGGACATCGTCCCTCAGTTCCGACATAGTCCAATAATGTCACACAAACTTTCGAATTATTGAACGACGCTATATATATTATTATTTTATGCTTGCTATCCAAGCATTTCTGGTTTCTTGTTCGAAGAGTTATGGAGATGTCTTTCAAAAGTGTGCCTCTGTCGTCATAGTTAATGAAGAGTTAGCGGCAATAAGTGCTCATGGAATATGTCTATCGCTTACGGAGTGACATTCGCTAGCTCACCCGGTGTAGCGTACATTCATCGAATGGTTCGGCTGCCGGGTTCGTCCGTTGCGGTCTAGGAAGGAGATTTGGGTGATGCGAGCACTTTAATTACTTTAGTACTCACCCAGTGACGGCAGATTGAGGACAGATCGGAGGAAGCCAACAACATAGGGGACCGCATGTTGTGGTTCAGATATTTTACATTCGGAGCATATGTCCGTTGCTCGGGACGCTCCGTTATATTGACAGTCCGAGAGACTGTCTTTAATGCTTCCTCATCCTCACAGCAGGGCACACGACCGCACATTGGCTACGTGACCTCGAGTATCCGATCAGTTTCGGCATTCAGTGATTCCACAGCGAATAGGTCGCGCCATCCGGTAGCCAAGGGACACGAGGCCTATACACCCCGTTCGCTCGCATATTGGAAGTATGCACGGGGTAACGATCTCGGAGCTTCCTGCGCAATGCATCGTAAGACCGCTGCTCCTCAGGCCTCAGTGACGGACGTGCTATCCGAGTTAGCACAGTTGTTTCGCAGCATCCCAGCAATTGACGGTTTCTCGGTCGAATCAGGAATTATCCGACGGCGCTGGGTCGGTGCGGTCCGCGGTTGCATCAAGCTACGGACGACCGAACGCTTTATAGGGTCCGACAGGATGGCGAAAGGGATTCGAAAGATTTCGAGTTTTCCCTTTAGTAGTATCGGAAGATGCCTTTCATATCTTCTGGCATTTCTTCCAGTGATTATTTTTCGGACTTCATTGCTGCGATCTTGGATAAGAGACTTATAGCGTCATTGGACTCGGATTTTTCGATCGGTACAGGGACTTTGTCTCTGACTTACCGACGCAGTCCAATATTGTCATTACAACATGTGTTTTATTTTTCGACGCTATATATTATATATATATATATACAAGCCTGCTACTAAGCATGATAGTTTAGTTTCTTGTCCGCATGGCTCATTTCTGCCATTTTATCTTTTTTACATATAGTTTATTTTGGCAGAGCAGGGCATACCGAGAGTTCATATGCGTCTAGACGGTGTGATTAAAGACTGCATATATTCTTTTTCGCCGTTTATGTCTTTTCCAATTTCAATGTTGGGAACGACATTATGTATAGTAGACTTAACTTAGACGCTTTATTATACGTAATCCGCCTTACTGAGGCGTTATCATTACGTCTTCAAGAAAAGATTTACGGGATATTATTCTCAATGTAATTTCTTTTGAGGGCAGTAGTTTGTTCACGTATCACGTATAACTCCGCCCTTCAGTGGCTGATTGGAGTTGGTTAGACGTGATGCAGCCCTAGCTACATCCACGCGTGGATAGTAGGTTAAGAACTCTCTCAGAGTCGCTTCGTTCTCGGAGGAGCTTCTCTTCGACGGCAACTTTCCGGCAATCCATGAATTGCTTGATTTATACATTCTCTTGTCTATCTAGTGTTACAAGAGATTCAGACTGGGGCAAACATTCGGTGGTTGACTCAGAGAGTGCCGCCGCAGTTGCCGGACCCTAGTGTGGCTGTTATGACGGTTGCCAGTCAAACAGATTGGGATATATACTGATCCCTACGGATTCTAAGTGCCAGGGTCTTTGGGTTCCGCAGTCTTTTAGCTATCAGTTTAACTTCCGCGGAATAATGTTTTTTAGGCTTGCTTTATGTCATTGCATGAACATTATTCAGAAACGCATACCCAAATGTCCTTTAATTCGACAGTAGTGGCGTATCTCCGGAACCAGGGAGGCACTCTTTCGTTTCCGTTATTCAATTTAATGGAAAGAATCCGTCTGTTGGTTATAGTACACCAAGTTCAGTTTTGGTCCGTCATATTCTGGGTCGTCTGATTGTTTTATCGCACTCCCGTTCTCTTACGGGTCGCTTGTTGCTGTCAGAATGGACTCTCAACAAACAAGTATTTAATCAGATTTGCTATCTATGGGAGCGCCCAATGATGTTTTATTTATGACACAGCTTGCTAATCAATTGCAGACGTATGTGTTGGCTTGTCCAGATCTCTGAGCTAATACTGTTAACGCTCTATTGATCTATAGGACGGAATGATAGGATACGCGTATCCTCCGGCGCTGTTGTTTTAGCAGGTATTGCTAAGATAAACAACCACAATACATTTCTGTTGATAGCATCTCTATCTTCACAGAGATCATGAGTAATTTACTCTCTTGTCTACTGTGGATCTTTACGTGAAATCTTCCTCTATGTGAGGATCTTTTTTCACTGGGTAAATCGTGTCATCTTTATCACAACCAGCAAGGTCGCAACCTTCATGTATTCCGTTGTGTGGTCCGTATTGCATTGTAAGCACTGTACTGGACGAGCTTTGGACGCGATTTCTTACTATAGGAGATCCTCTTCTTCGCTATTCTATGCGACTAAAGTGGAGGCTCTTCCGTCGTGGTGTAGGGATCATTATGTTCATATGGTTGATCCCTCCATACTACGCATTGCTAGTTTTTGGTATACTTGTTTCACAAGATCTACTGCAGCCTGTTGTTATTTAGGTTATAGGTTATGTTACCTCATACCTATGCACTCTACGATAGTTTACTATTGAGTCTTTTGTCTCTTTATCTAAGTCAGTTAGTAACTTTTTGATAAATAGACTTAGAATCTTTAGATTAAATTCCTATACGGATTTTAACTTCGGTTCTTATTTAGCTAAGTAATCATTTGAGCCTCTGGAAACAGTAGTTTTCAAATTCTGACCTTTTAGACAGTAATTCTGTTGGTTTCTCTTTTACTGTAGAGTCAGTGAGTTTCATGCACTATCGATGGATGATTTTCACTTTCATAGTTTCGGAATCAATACTTCCGTTACTATTTAGGTTGGATTGTTGCATAAGAGTTAGGCTCCTATTATCCGGAACCTATTATTTTAAGGTCCTTCCGTCTTCGTATGGGCATAGGCCTTTACTCTTTCCGGGTACAGTTTATGTATTTATAAACAGATATCTGTTTATTACAAGGGCGTAAGCTTCTTCTGTCTTTGATGTCTAGTAGAAGGACGTTACGCTCCATTTTATTGTTAATGAATTCTATTAACTAGCGTACTGCTTATGGTATATCATTGGCTTAGCAGTTGTGCTTAAGATTTCGGCTCATGAAGTAAGAGTTCTTCTACTTCTTGGGCTTACATTAATAGTGCTGCTATTATAGATTTTTGAAGGCTGCTCATTGCGCTCAGCCATCCATTCATGATTTTTATCTCAGAAATATCGAGTCCATTTCTGAAGGCCTCTATTGTTAGGTCTATTATCTACTGCTCAGAATGTCATTCACTTAACAGTTGCTACTATAGCTAGGTAGGCTGTCTGTTTCGGCAGTGTCTCCGTTCGGCTGCCCTCTTCGCTCTGGGCTATTTGACCCAGGGCAAGAAAAAGGGGGGGGGGAGGGTGTTCCCTTGGGTCACCTGTTTTTACTATGAAAACAAGGGGATACCTCCTCCGGAGTTAGTAATTCTGAGCTGTTATTGGGATGGTTGTTTAGTGAGAAGTTTAAGTTTATAAAATTCATTCAAGTCTTAGTTTTTAAAGTATAGCTTTTGAATATTGCATTTGTCAACGGACATGATTATGCAATTCTCACACACTTTTAAGAGTATAAGAGTCTCTATTCTCTAGACTTACTTTATTATTGGCTTACTTTAAAAATTATTAGTATAAGGATTATTGGATATTAATAGAGTACATGGATGTATGAAGCTCAATTTTTGGAAGGTGTTGTATCTTTCTAATTTATCATAAATAAGAAAGATACATGTAAGGCCTATTACTTCTTTTCCCTACAGGGGATGACTCTATTTTATTTTATTGAGCGTATTCCATTTTGCTCTATGTCCTTGGCCCTCCAGCCTTTTTACTATTCAGCTATGTCTGGGTCATTGGTACAGTATAAAAATGTTAAAAAATTTATAGTAATTTATATATTTTTTATACTTACCAATGACCCAGACGGGGATGGCCCTCCCAGGAGTTGGGAACTCTTGCCTCCCCGCTGAGTACATAGCGCTTACCAGGCACTGGTTATTAGAATGATAAATGGCGCCAATTTCGGAACGTCCTTGACACTGCGCATGCGCAGTGGGGGCGAGGTGTGGAGGGCCTTTCAGGACATGTTTTCTTTAGTTTTAGATGCAAATTTTGGGGATTGGGGGGCAAAATTTGTGTTTGGCCCTATATTTTAAGAGTTAGCACCAGCTATGTCTGGGTCATTGGTAAGTATAAAAAATATATAAATTACTATAAATTTTTTAACTTTCCTTCCAAAACAAACTCACTATGTTGACTTTTGACGTGATTGCGGTGTTGTGAATGATATTTTCAGTAATGAGATATTTGATGGTGATTATGTGATAAAATAATAATTTCAACTGAAGTCTGAACTTTAGGATTTTTCAAAATAGGGGGACCTAAAATGGTGGAGCCCACTTAATTGGAGATCTCTTAATTGAATTACTCTGTTAATTGAATAAAAAGTCTTATGATCTATCAAAGATTTACTCTTGACTGTGTGATCTATCAAAGATTTACACTTGACTGAATCCTCACTTGTTAAAAGCCCTACTCGACCTCAGTATATTTAGTATGTGTATTTAACATATTATAACTTGTTTGACAGAGCTTTATGAGTTCTGTATTATATTATAATTTGTTTGACAGAGCTCCATGAACTCTGTCACACATGATATATGATAGAATAAATGGGCAGTTTATCACTAAAATACAGGAAAACATCCAACTTACTGTTGAATGAATACTCCTGTTAACTGAATAATTTTTACTTGCAAGATGGCTATTCAATTAACTGGTAGAGTGTTGGAAGCCCATATTTGGGCTTTACTCTCAAGTGAAGGTCAGTGGTGGTGCCCGGGCCTCTCCACTTTTCCCTTGCCCCCCCCCCCCCCCCCCCCCCAAGCAAACTTCAAATTGCTATCTGACCATGGTTTTCCCATCAATTCAGTTCACACACGCAAATGGCACACAAAATTTTAGACACAATCTGGAGGCCTTTAAAGACCACGTCAGGTGTTGTAGAAATGCTCAGATGTCACTCACAGGCTGCAAAAATATGAAAATTTTTCACAGGGGAGATCCCTCAGACCCCAATCAATGGAAGGCATGTGGCCTTTGGGAGATGCCTTCAGCTTCTCGACCTTGGACCCCCATATCTTACCCAGCCCCCCCTGAATCAGAATCAAAATCCTGGCACCACCACTGGTGAAGGTACCACAACGTAAAGGCTTCATATTCAGTGGATGTGCTTCATGTTATCTTCAAAGTGATATAATTTAGTCTGCAACGATTTATGTTGTTATAATTGATAGGAGCGTGCCTATAGGCACTCTCCCACAAATTGTATCAAGGCAAAGCCATGTGAACTAATTTTGATGACCAAAAATAATTTAGCACTCTTCCAGTTAAGAGGGTTCCACTGTTCCAGCTAATATTTGATCCAGCAGAAATTAGAATATTTCAAAGACTCCTCTGAACTGCCTTCATTTGCTTTGTCACCAATAAATTTATTTACCCTGGTTACAATAGTAAGAAGAGAAGATCTTCTTTCATCAAAATCAAAGTCAGTGCTTAAAAATCACTGTACAGTACTTCAATCCAAGAGCTTGGTACCAATATCAGTGTTGTCAATGATAGGTAATGTAATATATTTATATATTTATCATCCGTCCAAATTGTTTATAGTCTTATATTGTTTTGTATAAGATGTATTTATTTATTTACCGCTATTGTTAATAAATTTATGAAGATGAGGTTTCTAAAATATCTTGATTTCATTTCTTTTTAACCATCAGGCTATTCCATTGTTGCCAAATGCCCAACAGATTTAATTTTTAGCTCAACTTGACAAAGTCAAGCTGAGCTACTGCCATCACTTCTCGTCCGTCGGCGTACGTACGTATGTACGTTAGTACATTAGTACGTACGTCCACAATTTCCTTTGGCACACCTCACAGGTCGCATTTATGATCAGATTACTTTGAAACTTGGTATGCTTGTTTGGGGTGACCTCTAGATGGGAGCTATCGATTTTCTTCAATTTCCGTCAAAAAATGTTGCCGCGGCCAACGTTCTTAGAACTAAGTTTAGTCAAACCACAATATTTCCATTTGGCACACCCTACAGGGCACATTTATGATTTGATTGCTTTGAAACTTGGTATGCTTATTTAGGGTGACCTCTAGATGGGAGCTATAGATTTTCTTCAATTTCCGGCAAAAAATGTTGCCACGGCCAACGTTCGTAGAACTTAGTTTAGTCAGACCTCAATATTTCCCTTTGGCACACCCTACAGGGCACATTTATGATCAGATTGCTTTGAAACCTGGTATGCTTGTTTGTGTAGACCTCTAGATGGGAGCTATTGATTTTCTTCAATTTCTGTCAAAAAATGTTGCCGCGGCCAAAGTTCTTAGAACTTAGTTTAGTCAGAAGGCTCAATATTTCCCTTTGGAACACCCTACAGGGTACATTTATGATCGGATTGCTTTGAAACCTGGCATGCTTGTTTGGGGTGACCTCTAGATGGGAGCTATCAATTTTCGTCAATTTCCGTCAAAAAATGTTGCCGCGGCCAACGTTCTTAGAACTTAGTTTAGTCAAACCACAATATTTCCCTTTGGCACACCCTACAGGGCACATTTATGATTTGATTGCTTTGAAACCTGGTATGCTTATTTAGGGTGACCTCTAGATGGGAGCTATAGATTTTCTGCAATTTCCGGCAAAAAATGTTGCCACAGCCAACATTCGTAGAACTTAGTTTAGTCAGACCTCAATATTTCCCTTTGGCACACCCTACAGGGCACATTTATGATCAGATTGCTTTGAAACCTGGTATGCTTGTTTGTGGAGACCTCTAGATGGGAGCTATCGATTTTCTTCAATTTCCGTCAAAAATGTTGCCACGGCCAACGTTCTTAGAACTTAGTTTAGTCAGAAGACTCAATATTTCCCTTTGGCACACCCTACAGGGCACATTTATGATCGGATTGCTTTGAAACCTGGCATGCTTGTTTTGGGGTGACCTCTAGATGGGAGCTATCAATTTTCTTCAATTTCCATCAAACAATGTTGCCGCAGCCAACATTCTTAGAACTTAGTTTAGTCAGACCACAATATTTCCCTTTGGCACACCCTACAGGGCACATTTATGATTAGATTGCTTTGAAACCTCGTATGCTTATTTACGGTGACCTCTAGATGGGAGCTATTGATTTTCTTCCATTTCTGTTAAAAAATGTTGCCACGGCCAACGTTCTTAGAATTTAGTCTAGTCAGACCACAATATTTCCTTTTTGTACACCCTACAGGGCACATTTATGATCGGATTGCTTTGAAACCTGGCATGCTTGTTTAGGGAGGCCTCTAGATGGGAGCTGTCGATTTTCTTCGGTTTCTGTCAAAAAATGTTGCAACTGGCAAAAAAAATTACATTGGTACCAATGATCTTCAATTTTGCCATTTCATTTATAACTTACCAAGTTCAAGTTTGTCAAGTTGAGCTACAGTGTCATTGACACTTTCATTTATGTTGTTTTAGCAATGTCTAGAGGAATTTTCCTTTGATAAGCAGTACTCCTCTGGCTTAGCCAAGGTGATGGACATTTTTTGCTGGTACAGTGGATCCCACTTTCCTATGGTGGATTAATGATGAATAGGAGGTTCTTTTTGATATTCAATATTCTTGCATATCAAAGGTGGCCACCATGGTTCAACAACTAGGAATTCGTGTCTAAAATGAAGTGATAACTTTTATTAGCTCACATATATAGTAAGTCAGGGTGACTGTAGTGATCAATATATGTCCATCGTTGTCCACTGTCTGCCATCCATCATAAAGGTGGTATTTGAGTCTTTCCTCCTAAACTGCAGGACCGATTCCAATAAAATTTCATGTGAATAATGACTGGGGAGGAAAAATTCAGTTTTTGTTTAAATTTATATGCTGCCTCCCTCCCCAGGGTTGAGGGAAAATTGCTCCAAATTGCCTAATCTTTTTTTCAGTTCTGGGAGGAGCAACTTTTTATTTCAGAACCTATAGACTGATTTAAACTAAATTTGGTATGTGGCATTATTGGTCATAAGTGCTTGATTCATGCAAAAAAAATTTTCCTGCATCTTGGTGGGAACAACAGGAGCTAAAAATAGAAATATTTTCAACTGCCCATATTTCCAAAACTGTTTTAAACAGAGAACTGTTATTTGGTATGAAGCATACTCAGGACCAGTAGAATGGTAATCCATTGCATCTTAGTATGGGGGTCATAAGTGCTTGATTCATGCCAAAAAAAATTTTCCTGCATCTTGGTGGGAACAACAGGAGCTAAAAATAGAAATATTTTCAACTGTCCATATTTCCAAAACTGTTTTAAACAGAGAACTGTTATTTGGTATGAAGCATACTCAGGAGTAGAATGGTAATCCATTGCATCGTAGTATGGGGGTGGGGGGGGGGGGGGGGGGAGGCATGTGGGGAATTGAAAAAGTTTTAGTCAGAATCTTTTCATATTTGATATATAACATATTTAGGATTAAATTCACATTTGTTCAAATCAAGTCCCTGATTTCATGTGGGAGCACAAATTTTAACATAGTGTAATATGCTGAATATTGTTTGAAAATCGTCGTCTTGTGATCAACCTGTTACAATCTTGGTATTTGGTACACAGCATCTTTATGGGTGTTAGATTCAAGTTTGTTAAAATCGAGTCCCTGGGTTCATATTTGTGCTTCTTATCACAGCCCAAATTTAAATTCCTTGAAAATCGTCTTCTTCCGATCAACCTGTTAGAATCTTGATATTTAGTATTCAGCATCCTTATGGGGTCAGATTCAAGTTTGTGCAAATGAAGTCCCTGGGTTCATATTTGGGCTCCCCAAATTTTAACTTACTGTAACATGAGGAATATAATTTGATTATCTGCTTCACTTCCACCAGTCAAAAATTTTTTATTTTTGTTATACAGCAAGCATCTTAGGGGGGGGGATTCAAATTTGTTGAGATCAAGTCCACTGGTTCATATTAGGGTACCCTAATATGAACTTGGCACAATATGAGAAGTACCTTTGGAAAATCTTCTGATCCACCAGTGAGAATTTTAACTTTATGCAATATGAGGAATACTCCCCGCAAATCATCTTCTGCTGATCCATCTGTCAAATTTTTAGCTCAACTTTCGCAAAGCCAAATTTGAGGTATTGTCATTGCCCGTCATCCGTCTATCGTGCCATCAACATGGCTCGGGCTAGAGGCCGTATTTATGAACTGATCTTTACGAAACCTCATGGGTACCATTGTTATCACCGTGGGATGAGAACGAGAGTTTTGGGGTCCGGTCCAAAATTCAAGATGGCCACTGGTCGCCATTTTGTACAAAATTAGGTGCAATCAGATTTTTGCGCAGACCTTCCATATGAAAGCGCTGATTTGAATAATTTTTTGTGTGAATGTTTAGTACCATGGGATACATCACATATAATACAGGTTTTTTTCTCGTGCATAAATTATGCCAATTAGAATAACTTTGATCTATTTAGTGTTACTTTCAGCACTGTAACTGCAAATGCCAATACGGCTTGGGCTAGAGGCCATATTTATGAACGGATCTTCACGAAACTTCTTGGGTACCTTTGTTATCAAAGAGAACAAGTGTTTTTGGGTGTGGTCCAAAATTCAAGATGGCTGCCGGTGGCCATTTTGTACCAAAATTAGGTACAATCAGTTTTTGGTACAGAACTTCTATATGAAGGTTCTAATTTGAATAAATATTTGAATGAATGTTTAATAACATGGAATACATCACATATAATACAAGTTTTTTTCTCATGCAGAAATTGTGCAAATTAGATGAACTTTGATTTATTCTGTGCTACTTATACACAGTAAGTGCACATGTCAATACGACTCGGGCTAAAGGATGTATTTATGAACCGATCTTCACAAAACTTTTTGGGTACCATTGTTATCACCTTGGGACGAGAATGAGTGTTTCTGGGTGCGGTCTAAAATTCAAGATGGCCTCCAGCAACCATTTTGTACCAAAATTAGTGCAATCAGTTTTTTCTACAGAACTTGTGTATGAAAGTTCTGATTTGAATAAATTTTTGTATTCTGTTTAGTAACATGGAATACATCACAAAAAATATGTTTTTTTTTCTTGTGCAGAAATTATGAAAATTAGATGAACTTTGATTTATTCAGTGCACATGTCAATACTGCTCTGGCTAGAGTCTGTATTTATGAACCGATCTTCATGAAACTTCTTCGGTACTTTTGTTATCACCTTGGGACAGGAACAGGTGTTTTGGGGTGCCTTTGTTATCAATGTGGTATGAGAACAAATATTTTGGGGTTCAGTCAGACCCACTCTGGGACTCAAAGATTTCTTTTTTAGTTTAGCATTTAACTGTCGCCCACCTTTACAATACATTACCTATACAGTTGTGACAGGCTACGGTCAGCATTTATGTACAGACCGTTTCAATACTTTATATGTACCTTTGTTATCAGGTCATTACCTAGATGTTTTTCATTGCTGTGCCACATACTCTACATGTACCTGTCTTGCACAAGTTGAGCTACAGTGTCAATGACACTTTCATTTTATATTTGGTATACAGCACCTCTATAGGGGTCAGATTCAAGTTTGTTCAAATTGAGTCGGAGTTCATGTTAGGGCTCATCAGAGACTAAATTTTAACTTTGTGTAATATGATGAAAATTCTTTTTGTTCATATACACACAGGAGTCAGATTTGTTTTGATATTTGTTATGCAGTTTCCATAGGTGGGTCAGATTTAAATTGTTCAAATCAAGCCCCTTGGTTTATGATATTTATGATAGCCCTAATTTTAATATGGTGCAATATGAGAAATATGCTTTGAAAATTTCCTTCAGATCTACCAGTTGGATTCGTTTGATATTTACAATGCAGCATACTTGGTGGGGTGGGGTGGGGGGGGGGGGGGGATTCAGGTCTGTTTCAATCAAGTTCCTCGGTTCATATTTGTGACACGTAAGTGAGTCTGAATTTTAACTTAGTGCAATTTGAGTGTACTTCCCTGTTTGAGCCCTAAGTTTAACATCGTGCCATATGAGGAATAATTCTTTAAAAATCTTCTAATCAACCAGTCAGGGTCATTTGATATTTAGTATACAGCACCTTTATGGGGGGGGGGGGGATTCAAATGTGTTCAAATCGAGTGACTGAGTTCATATTTGGTCTCCCTAGGGATTTTACAATACACGTATAATTCTTTCGAGATCTTATTCATCAGTTGATGTTCATATTTTGTATATGAAATCCTTAGTGACGTCAGATTCAAGTTTGTTTAAATCAAGTGCTTCCTTATCAGGTCCTCAGTCATTTTAACCTTTTGAATTTTATTACTTTGTATTCCATGTAAATTAGTAATTTTCTGTTTCTCTGAATTATTTGTAATTATGCAATTTCATTGTGTGGCTGGTTAAGGCCCTGTGAAGCTTCGCAGTTCGGTTCGATTTCAAATCTTAGTTGGTATTCAGTTTGATTCAAAATTGGCTGTCTGATTCTTTGTCCATCAAATGTTTTCAGTGGAATTTCGTTTGGTATCAAGTCATCTTAGATGTCTTACAAAACATATAGCGGAGATAGAAATTCTACATAAATAATGTTGAAAATAAAGGCTGAGTGTAATTTTAAGATAAAAAGAATCTACTCATGTCACCATCCCGGCTAATTCCAGTTTCACTAGTTACTACCACTGCTGAAAGGAAATTTAAAGTTTCCAAACAATATCGACGATGAGTTCACAGTTGCTAATGGCTAGCCCTGTGCAGTGCCCAGTAACGAATTCACTCATCCAGTTTTGTTTGTGAACAAAAATCCTTACTGGGTAATATTCCAACTACATCATCAAGACATGCCTTCAATGAAAGCATGCCTTGATGATGTAGTCGGAATATTTTATCAGTTGGGACTTCAAGACGCCTGTATTTGATTCAAGGTTCGTTTTGCTTTTGAATAACAGACTATTCAATTCAAGATTTGATTCAAATCGGAATAGTATTTGTGATTTGAAGGACCCTGTGGCTGTTCTCTCAAACTACTCCCCAGTCTGAGTGGAAAAAAATATTTAGTGATACTGTGACAAATCATTTTTTTTAATCCTTTAATCCCTTTGTGAAGAATCAACGGGTCTTTATCAGGTGGGCACTTCAGTCCACTTGGGGCCTCTTGTTTACAGTTTGTCATAAAATGAGGTACATTTAATGTGTGTGAGGTATATTTTGCAACACAAAATGTCTGAATATGAGGTGAAATAATGATGTAAGCACTTCATGATGCTCCTTTTTAGCTCACCTGACTGAAAGTTAGGTTGGGCTTTTACCATCACTTCGCCGTGGGAACCCTGGGAAGTGAAGTAGGACCCAGTAACCAATGGGGTAGAAGTCCTCTAAAATGGACAACATGGGTATAAGCGATTGTCTAAACTTGACTTTATCTCCATGTTGTGGTCATGATTAGCTATTGTGCA
Organism: Pictodentalium vernedei; assembly: GCA_031216915.1. NCBI lineage: Eukaryota > Metazoa > Mollusca > Scaphopoda > Dentaliida > Dentaliidae > Pictodentalium > Pictodentalium vernedei. The sequence goes on from CM062289.1 coordinate 353,646,512, forward strand.
GAAATATGTGACCTTAAACACCAATAAATAAATATATTACCATCACTTGGTGTCCATTGTCCATCATCTACCATCTGTCACTTGCTGTCCACCATCCATTATTCCGAACCACTGGACCAAACTTGGAATGAATTATCTTTGGGGATAACCTTCCAAATTTGTTTCATAGAAGCGGCTAAGCTTAATGGACTGGGAACAGTGCCCAAGAAACCGAAATTAAAAAAAAAAGATTCCACAAACGACCAGTCACAATGCTTTGAAATTTCGTGTGCAGCTTCTTCATATGCTCCAGATTCAAATTTATTCAAAGAAACTTTCTCGGACAATAGCTGCTTGCATGCTAGTAGGGACATATTTTTGGCTTTGGGGCAAAATTTATATTTTCCGAACCTGTTGTCCAATTTGGAACAAATTTGGTATGCAATAGTGTTAGGGGGCATGCACTTGACTTTTTCTCTCTAATTAGGTCCGTATGTTTATTTTTGGACCCCTTATGGGAACTCAAATATTAACTTAGTTCAATATGAGGAAAATTCTTTAGAATTCTTCTTCAGATCGACCAGACAGAATCTTTTCATATTTGGTATACAACATCCCTAAGGTGGTAAGATTCACGTTTGTTCAAGTGAAGTCTTTGGGGGCATTTTTGGGCTCCCAGTGTGAACTTGAATGAAACCTAGGGCTATATGAGTAATATTCTTTAAAATCTAACTCAGATCCACCAGTCAGAATCTTGTGATAGGGGAGTAGATTCATATTTATTCAAACCAAGTCCATGAGTTCATATTTGGGCTCCTAATGGGAACCCAAGTTTTACCTCATTGCAATAAGAAGGAATGTTTCAAAAATATTCTTCAGATCGGCACCTTGCAGAAACTGTTCATATTTGGTACACACCATACTTTTGAGGGCAGATTCTAGTATGTTCAAATCAAGTCCATGCGTTCACATTTTGGTTCCTCGTGGACCCAAATTTTAACCCTTTGAACCCTAGTGTCTTCCATGTCAGTTCAATAGCAGCAGTTGGAAGAGTCCATATTTATTATTTGGGATCAGACCAATTGATATTTTCAACGTGCAGCCTTGGGGCTGCACGTTGAAAATATTGATTGTTCTGCACCACACATTTACCTTGTGGCCATTCCACTTAATGACATTATGACGTAGCTAGTGACCGGGTCACCCGATTAAAAGGGTTAACTTGCTGCAATATGAGGAATATTCCGTGGCGGCCCAGGAAAAACCATAGATAACCGTTATAGGTGAATACGGAAACCCGTAAAGACAAATTCGAACCATCGAATACAATATTTTTCGGCTATACTACGAAACGCCGAAAAATACATTTCTACTCTACTAATATAATACTTATTCTATAGTAAGGGGTACCCTAGCCATTTTTAGCTTAACTTGACATAGTCAAGATAAGCTATTGCCATCACGCGTCTGTTAGTCTGTGAGTCTGTGACGTCTGTTCACATTTTCCTTTAGCACGGGCTACCCCCCCCCCCCCCCCCCCCCCCCCCCCCCGCAGTTCTTGTCTGATCGTCACGAAATTTCATATGCAGGTTTGGGGTCATGTCTAGATGAGAACGCCCCCTTTTGGTCACGATCGGGCAACCGGTATGGCTGCCCGAGCCCAAAACCCGAAAACCATTAGCACAGTCTACAGGTCGTATTTATGAAGGGATTTCATTGTAACTTGGTAGGATGCTTCTGCATAATGCCTAGATGAGAACGTCCACTTTTAGGCATGATCTATCAACCGTGATGGCTGCCCAAGCCCGAAACCCAAAAGCTTTTCGCACAGTCTGCAGGTCATGTTTAATGTGGAGGGATTTCATTGTAACTTGGTAGGATGACTCCTTATGATGTCTAGATGAGAATTTCCCCATTTGGGCATGATCTGCCAACCGTGACGACTGCCCGAGCCCAAAACCCGAAAACCTTTAGCACAGTCTACAGGTCATATTTATTGAGGAATTTCATTGTAACTTGGTGGGTTGACTTCATACAATGTCTAGATGAGAAAGTCCCCTTTTGGACGTGATTGAGCAACTGTGACGGCTACAGGGGCCCGAAGCCCGAAAACCTTTAGCACAGTCTAGGAGTCATATTTATGAAGGGATTTCATTGTAACTTGGTAGGATGACTCCAAATAATGTCTAGATGAGAACGTCCCATTTTGATCGCGATCATGCAGCCTTGATGGGTGCCCGAGCCCAAAAACCTTTAGCATAGGCAAAAGGTCATATTTATGGAAGGATTTCATTGTAACCTGTTAGGTTGACTCCATATAATGCCTAGATGGTGACATCCCCTTTTGGTCGTGATTGGTCAGTTGTGATGGCTACAAGTGCCCGAAGCCCGAAAACCTTGAGCACAGTCTACAGGTCATATTTATGAAGGGATTTCATTGTAACTTCTTAGGATCACTCCAGATGATGACCAGATGAGATTGTCCCCTATGGTTGCGATCATTCAGACATGATGGCTGCCCGAGCCCGAAGCCTGAAAACCTTTAGCACAGTCTACAGGTCATATTTATGAAGGGATTTCATTGTAACTTGGTAGGTTAACTTCATATAATGTCTAGATGAGAACGTCCCCTTTTGGACATGATTGGGCAACTGTGACGGCTAAAGGTGCCTGAAGACCGAAAACCTTTAGCACAGTCTCCAGGTCATATTTATGAGGGGAATTCATTGTAACTTGGTAGGGTGACTCCAAATAATGTCTAGATGAGAACGTCCCATTTTGATCGTGATCATTCAGCCTTGATGGGTGCCCGAGCCCAAAAACCTTTAGCATAGGTAAAAGGTCATATTTATGGAAGGATTTCATTGTAACCTATTAGGTTGACTCCATATAATGCCTAGATGATGACACCCCCTTTTGGTCGTGATTGGTCAGCTGTGATGGCTACAAGTGCCCTAAGCCCGAAAACCTTGAGCACAGTCCACAGGTCATATTTATGAAGGGATTTCATTGTAACTTCGTAGGATCACTCCAGATGATGCCCAGATGAGATTGTCCCTTTTGGTTGCGATCATTCAACCATGATGGCTGCCCGAGCCCGAAGCCCGAAAACCATAAGCACAGTCTACAGGTCATATTCATGAAGGGATTTCATTGTAACTTGGCAGGTTGGCTTCATATAATGTCTAGATGAGAACGTCTCCTTTTGGACATGATTGGGCAACTTTGACGGCTAAAGGTGCCCGAAGCCCGAAAACCTTTAGCACAGTCTACAGGTCATATTTATGAAGGGATTTCATTGTAACTTGGTAGGATGACTCCAAATAATGTCTAGATGAGAACGTCCCATTTTGGCCTTGATGGGTGCCCGAGCCCCAAAACCTTTAGCATAGACAAAAGGTTATATTTATAGAAGGATTTCATTGTAACCCGTTAGGTTGACTCCATATAATGCCTAGATGATGACATCCCCTTTTGGTCGTGATTGGTCAACTGTGATGGCTACAGGTGCCCGAAGCCCGAAAACCTTGAGCACAGTCTACAGGTCATATTTATGAAGGGATTTCATTGTAACTTGGTAGGTTGACGTCATATAATGTCTAGATGAGAACTTCCCCTTTTGGACACGATTGGGCAACTGTGATGGCTTCAGGGGCCCAAAGCCCGAAAACCTTTAGAACAGTCTACAGGTCATAATTATGAAGGGATTTCATTGTAGCTTGGTAGGATGACTCCAAATAGTGTCCAGATGAGACCGTCCCCTTTTGGTCACGATCATTCAGCCTTGATGGCTGCCCGAGCCCAAAAACCTTTAGCATGTTTGTAGGTCGTATTTATGGAAGGATTTCATTGTAACTTGTTAGGTTGACTCCATATAATGCCTAGATGATGACATCCCCTTTTGGTCGTGGTTGGTCAACTGTGATGGCTGCAGGTGCCCGAAGCTTGAAAATCTTGAGCACAGTCTACAGGTCATATTTATGAAGGGATTTCATTGTAACTTCGTAGGATCACTCCAGATGATGCCCAGCTGAGAATGTCCCCTTTTGGTTGCGATCATGATGGCTGCCCGAGTCCAAAGTCCAAAAACCTTTAGCACAGTTTACAGGTCATATTTATAAGAGGATTTCATTGTAACTTGGTAGGATGACTCGTTTTGGAATAATTTCACTGTAACTTGGTAACTTTCGTTGATATACGTTAACTGTGAGGGCCACATACATTAACTGTGAGGTCATATTAACCCACCCCTCAGCTCTTTAGTACAGTGTATACCTCATATTATTTTTTATCAAAAACATAGCATACAGGGAACAGAAATGAACATATTCCCAATTATCACAATTCTTGTCTTATTTCATAATCCTTTCATAAACATTGAACATTATCCTTTTCATCAAACACAACACACAAGTTAAGCTACAGTGTCATTGACACTTTCATTCTCTTTTTGAGTGGGTGGGGACATGAAAGGCCATTGCGTGGGGTTTCCAGAACCGTAATTCTAACTAGGACTCTCCGGTCGTTACCCCTCCTGCTACTTCCCTGAACATCCTGAGGGACCCAAGAAAAGTTTGCAAAATTCAGTGTTCTAAAAACGAAACTGAGGCCTTTGTAGCGTGTGTAGCTCTATACTGGAGACCATTTTAGGACTCCACGTTGCGTGAAAGTCGCACTGAGCCAATGTTTTGTAATGTGTTGTTTTGTTTTGTTTTTTGTTTTTTTTGGGGGGGGGGGGGGGGTGGAGAGAGGCGGAATTTGGGGGAGGGGGCGGGGGATGCTGCTATGTCACTGATATAAAATGACCCTGTTACCAATGCTTGAAACAACTTTACTTTATACTTGTGTGGCGATCACTACATAATATTGGGGGTATTAAAAGTACTCTTGAGCTCCAATAAATAAAGAAATTTTGCACAAAATGAAGAGGGCGCGGTGGCTCATTGGTTAGAACATTGGACTTTAAACCGAAAGGTCGATGGTTCTATCTTGACCCGCACCATTTGCGTAATGTCCTTGAGCATGGCACTTAATCCCCATTGCCCACATGATGCGTATTGCACTTCTATTGTGCACTTTCCTTAAATCGCTGCGTAGGTACCTTGTGTCGAGGTTAGTAAGTTGGAAAGTCTGACACTTGTTCGTCGCTGCTGGGATGTACTAACCCGGTACTCCGACTTCCACCACCAAAAAACTGTCCGACACGATGTGACCCCAGCTGTGGAAAGTGTTGTTAAACCCCAGTAACCAATAAACAAACAATACACAATAAAAGCACTGCACGAACAGCACATTGCAGAACAAACAGATGAATCACCTGTCATTCTGTAGTATTGTGATAACAATACTTGACGGAGAGATTGCGCTTGCAGTAGACTCGACAGTAAACTTTTTGTTTGTTTATCACAGAATGCATGAACTTTTGTTTTCTTTATTGGTGACTGATTCTAACGTTCAGACTGCCAAAATCGACATTCGAGTGAAAACATTCAAAGAATAGATGTAAAATTGGTATTTCCACAGAAAGCACGCAGTTCCGTATCCGATAATCCACATTTAATCCTTACTCAACGTAAAGGCCAAAACCGTCCAGCGCTATTCTGACAAAAGTCGCCAATTAATTTTCATTATTTTTTAAATTTTTTTTCGTCTCAAAACATAGGTTATGATCCCTCTTTGGAACGAGCTCGTTCCAATGAGGGGTTATAACCTATGTTTCTGAGACAAAAAATGAAAAAAAATTGTTATTCAAGAATTTTGTTTGCAAGTGTCGCCTGCTTTTCATGTTAGATAAAGGGTTAAACAATTTAGAGTTTGTGTATAGAATCATTGCAGTTGGAAAATCTTCGCCCCAAGAGGAGATGTAAATGGTTTTCACAAAAGTTGGATATTCAGAAGTGTGTGTGGGAGCGAAAATTCGTGGGAGGCACGAACCTCACCCCAGCTCCGAAACACGACCCTCAAGCCACGTCCCAGTACTACCATCTTAGCGTAAGTTTTGTACGAAGAATACCAAAAAGTTTTTGTCCGATATACCCTTATATTTTACCGAACTTCCGTGTACCTTAATGAAAACGGGAATCGTCGTGATTCTTGGCCGGAAATGCTGATTCCCAAATGCTATTGGTTAAAGAACACAGACAGTCAATTTTTCTGAGGCTGATACGAGAATGTCGCATTATGCTTGAACAATGAAGTGCACCATTACGGATATCAGCTGTTATTAGGATTACGTAAGTTATCGCTGCAGCACCTTTACATGGCCCATTGCAACAAAAGATACCCAATGGATAAATGCGAAGAAACTTATTTACACAGTGATCATATCCAAATTCAAAATACTGTCAAAATGTTTTAACTCTCTGAACATCGATATCAAAACTATAAAAAATCCAACAGCAATTCTTTTCCAATAATACAACTAGGAAAGTAACCTATTCAATTTTGTTTGATAGTGCGCAATGAGATCTGTCGAAACAAGCTTGAATTGGTTAAAATCCTGGTTGCATTTGGGGAACAAATGCAGGTTGAGAGTTTTATATTTTGCCCTCGACGCCCTCGTTTAATGATGATACTTTCGACAGACAGGGTCACCTTGCATTGAACAGTTTTACGGGTGGATGAAGCTGAGTATACCCGGAGATAACCACCAAACGGCTGTCAGACACCGTAACGTAGTAACTCCACACATGCAGGGTTGGTAGCGGATGAAGACAAGTGCTCCATCGACGTGCATGCATACGCCTTAGTACATAGCACCACCGTACCCCCACGTGGTCAATCGGGATCAAGTGCCTTCCCCGGGGGTACAACGCAGTTAACCACGGCGGAGATCGAAACGTGGCCCTTTCGGTTTGAACTTCAATGCCGTACCACTGAGCCACCACCTTCCCCAGTGGGTTAATAAACAGATACCATACAACATACTAAAACACGAATGGTATGACAATATCTGTTTATTAAAATAAATTTAAATAAATAATTTTCCAGTTCAATGTTACCACTTCTAGGCATGGATTTTGCGATACACCAGGAAGACTGAGCCCTGACCCTAAGAGCTTCTCCATGGGAACCACGGGAAGTGGAGCAGTGTTTGTTTACTGCGGTAAACAAGTTCTGCCTCACAGATAAAATAGGACCCGGAACCAACGCCTGGGATGGATGTCCTCTAAAATGAGCAGCATAGGTATAAACGATTGGTTAAACTTGATTTAGTACCCTCTAAAATCAGTTAGGTTAAAAATTAACCCAAATCAACTAGTTTAAGTGGAAATGAACCCAATTGGGTTCATATTCACTCAGCCCAGTCGATTTAGATTAATTTTGAACCCAACTGATTTTAGAGTGTACCAATGTTGCGGTCATGATGCTGAAGTGACCTTTAACACCAGTAAATAAATAAGTAAATGGCGTTAAGAGTTCATCAATACTACCCCCACCTTATATATCATATGTGAAATTATTAGAAAATTAGAATGCCATAGGTCATAGATGGTACCTCAATTACTTAATGAATAGTTTTAGTTAATTAGGGAAGCGTCCTAAATCCCAAAGATGGTTTCCTATTATTTTGTCTTTTAAATAAATTTTGTTCTTTTGATTAAAACTGTTCATATATTTTTTTAGAGAGACTATTCCATTCCCGTTTTCAGTCCGTTTCGGCGCAATTCGGTTTTTCGGCTTACCGCTACGATGAAATCCCTCAACGAGGTGAATAGTGGACGTTGGCGATAAAGGGAAGAAATTATAGAGAAGAAGTTATAAAGACGGAGTTATACTGACGGAATTATAGGGACTGGGGTTAGTCGTTCATTTTGAAGTAATAAAAGGGACTGAGGATACTCCTATGGGAATTTCTATAGTACATTTAGAAGTCGACCTCCAGTCCCCAAAATTTCGTCCCTATAATTCTACCCCTATAATATCGTTCCTATAACTTCGTCCCTACAGTAAATCCCTATGTCATTACCTCGGGAGCACGGTGGCTCAGTGGTAGACTGTTGGACTTCTATGTTAGAGATCCTGAGTTCGACCCCTGTCCGGGACGACCCACGTTGTTTCCTTGGGCAAGGCACTTTATACCTGTTGCCTACATGGTGGCACGATGACGCCGTGTACTAAGGCGCACTGCACGTCGATGGTGCACATGTCTTCAACCGCTGTAACACTGCTTGAGCGGAGCTTAAACAGAGTTAGAATGTTGAGAAGCTGACAGAATTACTCGTCAATGCTCGGTGGTCCACCCGTAAAACTGTCACGGTCACGATTAACCAATGTGCATAAGTATATGACCTTAAACACCAAAAAATAAATAAATAATATATCATTACCTTTCACAACTAAGGCGTAACATGAAGCCCCTCTTGTCTTGTATAACATTTCCTCATATGGGTATTCATGGACCAACCACTGTTGGCCATTAACCCTTTACTTAACGCTAGTAGCAGACGACACTCGTAAAAACAATTCTCGTATAACTAAAAATTTTCATTTTTTGCTTCCAAAATATAGGTTGTGACCCCTCATTGGAACGAGCGCGACGCGCTCGTTCCAATGAGGGGTCACAACCTATGTTTTGGAAGCAAAAAGTGAAAATATTACAGAAATTCAATGGCGATTTTCGTGTATTGCGCTGGCCGGTTTTGGCCGTTACGTTAGGTAAAGGGTTAAAGGAGTTTCGGGGATCAGTATTGGGGATATTTGGCGGGGGGGGGGGGGGCATTCACCGCTCCTGTGGCTTTAAAGACCAGGCAGCTGCCATTGGGTTCTACCGACGGGACAAGAAGTGGTGTAGTGTTTCCTTACTGAGGGTTTATTTCGCTGGTATAATAGGAACCGCTAACCGTGGTCGAGACAAGAAGTCTTCCAAAGTGAACAACATTTCATAAACTGATTAGCCTAACTTGACTTCATATTTTATTTTGCGATGATGATATGGCCACAGATGATGAAGGTGACCAGGGATCACTACTTGGGGATCATTTGCATCACGTGGTTATTCATTTTTTGTCGAATAGGGCTATGGTGGCAATAAGAAAGTACCTTAATGAAGACTAACCCCAAGGCCACTCAAGTTCGGGCATTGGGGAATCTTGTTGGTGGTGACTTTATTTAGGACACACAGACACTGCTGGAACAGTAAATTATGCCATTTATTGCTGAATGTTGCGATGTTATAGACACGGTGCATGATGGAGTCACGCGTGTTCACGCAACTATGAGTAAGAAATACCAGTGTGATGGCAGTAGTAACAGTAGAATTCGGTAGCAGTAGCTTAGAGGTAAAATCAAATGGTGTGGCCTTGTGATAGAAGTCGTAACAGCACGGACGTGACAACCGTTGCTTATTCCAAGTTCCTTATTCGAATGTTGAATAAGGAACTGGAAATAAGTAACGGCTGTCACGTCTCCCGTAACAGCAGTGAAGTAAGAATACAATAGAAGTGACAGGAGTACGCCACTGCAGTGATCAACCCGGAAATTAGATTTTGGTTTCGAGTGCTTCACAATTCAAACATGGATAGAAGCGATTTAGGGGAAGCATACCGCTTCCAGCCCCACCCAATCGCTGTCAATTTATCCCGGCTCATACAACTAGTCCAGCGGATAAGTGCAAACAATCGAAAAAATCGTGCACTTTGTGATAAAAGCATGAAACTTGGCACATATCATGCCAAAACAAAACTTTTCAGATATAGTGTCATTACCAGATATGACCTGCGGCGCCCCTGAGGGCCATATTTAAAGATGGCGGATACTGAGATCTGCAAATTCTTAAGTATTGGTCTCTAAAGGGCCTAGAGTCTAATACATGGCATGGATATTTAGGTTTTGGGGGCCAAGGGAATTCAAAGAAAGCATTTTGAAAATTGTGGGAGTAGTACTTTTCAATTTTTGCAGCCATTTTCCAAACATAGTGGCTGCTGCTTTGCTTGAAACGTGATATAGTGATCACCAAAGTGCCTATAGGCAACTGTGAGAATAAGGACCATTTTGTTCTTCCTGGATGCATCTGCAACATGAACCATCATGCGGCTTTCTGCCTCCTCGTCCGAGCATGGGGATAATCCTACCTTTTCTCTTTGTTTTCTTGCAAATAACATCTTCCAAAATGGTGCTTATGACCTGCTTGTCAGTCTCTAGGGTGTCAACCTGCTTGCTGGGAAATGCAGACATGAGAAGAAGTCACTCTCTGGTTTCACCCTGCGCAGAACACCTTTCTCTCTTTTCTCTCGTGTTTGTGCCTTCAATGAGTTAGTCAAGTACTGATCCCATACAATACCTACCCTCTGGGCATTATCAAGTTGCGTCTGAACACAAGGTAGGAACACATTTTGCGCATACAGATCGACAGTTTTGGTTGAGCCAAGTTTTAGCATATTCACGGTGGTTGGCCCATTAAAAATAACCATATCAACATCTGGTCGCATTTCATAATGTTCTGTCAGAGAATCATCCAAACATCGAACAGTGTCAGATTTTGTGCCTAGTCTCAATTTTCCCCGATCTGATAGTGAGGGTGGCAAGGTTGGTTCTCACGGGCAAAGAATTCCTTAAGGTTCCCGTCTCTTACCTGACATGCAGCATATATTTTGGAGAAAATGTTTAAATCACTTTTCAGTGGTGAAGACATCAGTTCTTCAGATTTGGACTTCTTGCGAATGCGTGGAGTACTGAAAAGAGGGAATGAATTTGTTTTAATAGCATTCCGTAATGGGGTTGTCATTGCAACCAGACGTTCTCTGACAAATGTCTCATACAGGCCATGACCCAGCTTCTCAAGCTGGTAGATTGTATTAACAACCTTCATTTCCACAATGTTGCGCGTATCCAGAACAAGAAGGTCACCACTACTTTCCATGAATGGATTGCCGTAATCAGTGAAAGTGGAATTCAGTGACTTGACATCTTTTAGAAAAGAGTTCTACACACTGGTTGTTTCCTCGTGGTCACATCACGTGTGCTCCGCGCATTATCCACTGAGACTTCAAACTCATTAATGAGTCTAGCCATCTCAGGTCCACTCCTCTCCAATGCAGCTGGAGACTCTGTGAGGCCGACCTCTCAACAATCGCCTTTAACAATAGCATTATTTTGCTCATGTGCCTGGTCAACGGCAATGCTGAAAAAGGTATGACATGTTTTTCTGACTGTAAAATGACCTTTCATAAATTCTGCATAGATTTCGAGATGACTCTTGAAAGGATTAACTATGTCACGGAGGTGAACAGAAACCCAGCGGGCATAGTTGTGGTGGACGAGAGCAAAATACCAGTCTACCATCATTGTCAAAGATTGAATGTAAAGGTTAAAGTCACCAGATCGTATGGACCACACAAACAGAAGCAGTGAGAGTACAGTGAACCAATATTTAAACATTAGCTGGCATTCTTGCTGCTGGGAACACCATTCTTTGAAGCTTTTGTTCTGTCTTTCTGGATCTGCATATATCATGTATTCCTTGTTTGCCTCTTGCAAGGCTGAGAACAAACAATGCACAGGCTGTCACTTTGTGGGCTCGACGTTTGCGTGTGATGTGGGTTGCTTTCAGGAATGAATCTGTTTTGCCAGGTGTTCCAACTCCCGCTTGTGAAAGGGCCTCCGTCCAATCACTGCTATCAAGAAAATCCCCAATTGTTATCAAACCGACTGCCCCAATATGAATGCCATTAAACATAACGACAATGTGAGACTTTGCATATTTTGTTGGCCATTTCCACTGAATATTTTTGGCTAAGGCAAATAGTGGTTGACCCACTGCTACAACTGGTATCTGCCCTGGATGTGTAAGTTCCGTGACCTCCTTTACAATATCCAGTGAGTGCCGAATCATTGCCACTGTAGCTGTATCTTCCGAAAACAGTGGGAAAAAGCAAGATATAGCTGTAGGCGTATTTGCAGAGGTGCTTGTGGCATTATCATTAGCATGATAAGCAGACCATGAAACGTTTGCAGAACCAATATCTGTTTCCACAGCCACAGAAACATGTCTCAGCCACTTGTATTCTGTCTGTAATGCATGTTGTATCAGAGGAATGTCTGATTGTCCGTCAATCTTTGGCACGCACAAGCAACTTATTTGATGTCGTGGGGGGGGGGGGGGGGGGGCACTTGCGTGTAAGCAGTTGGAAGCTTCGTCAGACTCTTCCTTGAAAGGATGTTCTGCGAAGAGGTGTTATTGGTCTCGTTTCGAGAAATAACTGGCTCAGAAATGATGGGAGTGTCACTCTCGTCGAAATGTTGAAAAATTGAGACCCGTGTGCCATTGGATGATGACTTATCTGTTTGTAGCACTTGTTTGGTTGTCGATATTATCCACAGCTGAAGTTGTGAATATATATTTTTTTCAGTTTCAGCTGCCGTGGTGTTCCACCTTTCAAAGTAATGACAATTATTGGTGCCTGCTTCTGTTGAGATCTCAAGAATACGGTCTTGGGAGGCCGGTAAACCAAGATCAAAGAGTTTCGCAACCAAATCCCGCTTTCGGGTATTGTTATGAAGGAGAACTCCTAAATATACTGACAAAGGATGCTCACGAGATTTAGTACTGTGTCGAATTGACTGTCCATGTGTTGTGGGTCGAGTCGTAGTATTGAAGAGCATCTACTGACATATGCTTAGCGGTGATTGGGTTTGTGTTATGAGTGACTGTTCCGTAATATTGGCATCGTCCAACAGCATGCCTACAAGTGTTATTAATGCTGGAGGAACAAACTCCATCTGACAGTTCTCAAAGTTACCACTGAAGTGTCTAGTCATCACCGTTACTTCTTTCCGCACAAGTCTTGCTGCTCTAGCAAGTGTGGATGCAAGCTTATCTCAAGGCAAATCAAATGTCTTCATTCGACATAATAAGGACATCATGCCCGTCTTTGAAAGCCTGGAGTTCTGGTTAAGTAGCTAGTAATCGCCCCTTCAGTCTTGTTGATTGAACAGATGGATATGCAACACCAAGTTGCTTTAGCCTATCAGCAGATAATTTTACGAGATCTGAAAGTTTGAAAACTGGACGTGCACTTTGTTCATCTCTAGCTGATAGTGTGTCTTCTATGAATGCAACGAGCTCTGCAAATGGTCTTGCATAATGGTGGATGGATGAATGGCCCTTTTCGGCCTCACTGTCCTCCATTGTCCTGGACCTCGCTGCATTACATAGGGCAACTAGACACTTTACTTGATACCTGGCCTCACTTGTGGCTAAATCTCCAGAAATATAACTTTGCCAATAACTTTCGGTCACGCAGTTTTGTAGCACACCTTTTCACTCTTATAACTGATATGCTGAGTCATTGCCTCTTGCAGTGGTTCTGACTTACTGGCAGGTTTTTTCCACAAAACAAGCATGAATGGTTTTTGCTACTCTGTTGTTCACTGTTCGGGCATTCTTGAAGATTTGCTGAGACATTGCCTCTTGCAGTGGTTCTGACTTACTGGCAGGTTTTTTTTTCACAAAATAAGCATGAATGGTTTTTGCTTCTCTGTTGTTCACTGTTCGGGCATTCTTGGAGAGTCCCATCCCATCACTTACAATACTGTCATCTGTACTTCTCCTTTTTACTGCTCGACAAAGTCTAATCTTACTGTACTGAAGTCTACAACTTGATTGAAATTTAGCCGAATGTTGAAGTAAAGTAGCCTCTCCATCATTTAGACGAGATAGATCGAATGTTTTTTGGCAAACAGTGTGCACATTTGAAATCACATCTTCGGCAATATTTTTATATCCAGCACCAAGATTTCTACGTTTTGAAACTTCTGCACAGTAAAGTTTTTCACTTGTGTCTTCTTGACATATTGTACATTTGGATCAGTCGTTTGGGGTGGTTTCTGGAGCTGGTGCTGAAGCCGTGGATGGGCCGACGATCTTCACTCTTGAGGCCATTGTTTACCTGAAAAAAAAACATATTAATAATATAAGTACTAAGCTACATAGTATGCATTAAGTGTCTGGTATTTAAGATAAAGAATGTCAAATGCGGAACTGTGTTTTATGTGGGTGAGACTGGTAGGTGCCTGCCGGACCGAATGAAAAAACTTTCGAGAGATATCAGTCTCCCTTCAGAGAAGCCATACTCTTACCACTTCAGTTCCCCGATCATGAGAACGCGAACGACTCGCGGATTATTGTGGTGGAAAAGGTCCATGCCATGGGAAAGGGGGAGTTATGGATACGGAAGCTACAAACGAGGTATATGGAAACGGTTATAACACAATGACGGACAACTGTAATTGAAAGGAGCCCAAGAGAGCGAAATACAGAATATAGGTCACAGGGCCTAATGGTTAAAAATCAGATTTTCATTTAAAAGCATATGTGGCCGATATTACAACACACTGCTAGGAACTGATATCATTGAAATGTATAGTGAGGACGTGAGGACCTAAACAGAGAAGTGTGATATTGATAACATTCGCAAGAGTACTGCCATCACAGTGGAATCAAAACATGACTTTTGGATACTGAGTCAAAAAAAGAAAGTATAATAGAAACAAATGTGAAAAAATAGCATAAAGGATGAAATATAATAGTTCTAATATTGCATGTTTGTGGACAAGAAGTCGTGCAAAGAGTTTAATGACATGTTGTTGTTGTCCACCCAACCGTATACAATTTTGCTACGAATTTCAAAATAGCACGTGCTACCCGAGAATGTCAAATTGAATGGGTGACCGACGATTTTCTTTGTGTTATGTTGTGCTAGAGAGCCTGTGTTATTGAGAAAACACGCCAGTTTTTGTCTTCCGACATTTTAAAAATTGCCAAGGTTAATAGAAACTCAGAGGTTGTGTGAATTGGTATACATGAGGCTGGGATACCTCCAAATGAGCTCGCTGCTGAGTTCGGAGTTACTGTGGACACTATTTACCGTCTCATTGGAAGGCATAGAACCACTTGATCTACTGCCGGCCGACCGCGTTCAGGTCGATGAAAGTTTATTATACTTTCTTTTTTGACTCAATACATGTATATATAGCATCGTTGCTTCCTCTTTAGGTCTTTTAATGGCCAACATCCCTGACAACCTCTTTTTATGACTAATGGGCTTGAGTTTAATTCACAATGCCATGAGAGTATTGACGTCCAGTGTTGAATAGGTAGTTTATGGTTAAGCTATTTTATTTTATAGTTACATTGTATGGAGCGTGGTAGCTCAATGGTTAGAGTAATCGAGTATCGGACTTCAAAACGAGAGGTCAAGGGTTCGATCCTGTCCAAGTGTAACTTCATTGTGTCCTCGGACAAGACACTTAATCCCGATTGCCCACATGGGGGCGGGGGGAGAGGGGGTACGGTGGCGCTGTGTATTAAAGCGTACTGCACGTCAGTGGTGCACTTGTTTCAACCATGCAATGCTAACCTTTCGTGTACGGAGTTACTATGCTGGGGAGTTTGATGACAATTGCTCGCTACTGCTCGTTGGTTATCTCCGGACACTCCGTCCGCCATTAAAACTGATCCTGGCTGTCGAAAGTGTCGATAAACCCCTATACATAAATACTTACATTGTTATTAGTTAGACTTATGTTTTTCTATGGTTTCTTCTTCTTTTGGTCTTGAGTTTTCTACTCACCCCTTTGTATGCACGATAACGCGAATACAAATCTTCCTATCTCGCTGCTTTTAGCATACTTCAGTCAAGAGTTAGCACAAAATTGACTTGTTGGAATTTATTGGTGAGTACTCGGTGGCACTCTCTTACGAATTGCAGTGAAGCAATTTCATATGAACACAGAGCTACTAAATGCCAAATGACCTGAAAGGAAACGTGTTGAGTCCAAGACCCTGCCCAAAAACAAAATTGTGTTCAGGACACTTGATCTTCGAATAGTAAAAGATTTGTCTAACTACAGAACAATGCCGGGAAGTCAGTGGACTTGGATGAATATTCAAAGAATTAGAGGCCAAGCTTTCTCAACTCTTTTTGTCTTGAATTTTTCCAGTCATGTTATTACCATAAAGTTATTTCGTTGCAGTTTATTGGGAAGTGTCCGGAGGCACCGTTCAAGTTCAAGAAATTATAGGAAAACAATTCTATATGAATTGCGTCATTAAATGGCACTCCCTAATGGACAATAGGAAAATAATTTAATAGGAACAAGGAGTCATTTAACTGGTAGAGTGCTGGAAGCCTATAGTTGGGCTTTATTCTGAAGTGCAGGTGCCACAACCTGAAGTCGTCAATGTCAGTCGAGGTGCTTCATATTTTCTTTCAAGTACAATTATTTTGTCTGTATGGATTTACCTTGTTACAGTTTATGGGAGAGTGCCTAGAGGCACTCTCCCATAAATTGTAACAAGGCAAAGAAAACTGAAAAAATTTTGCTGATCCCAAATAATTTAGCACTCGACCAGTTAATGCCGAATGACCCGAAGGGAACTGCGTTGAGTCCAATGCCACTATAACGTTGTGGCTACCTTTTATCATAAAATTGTTTGGTTATTATCTTATTGGGTGGGGTCTTGGAACACTTTCGAATAAATATAAGAAAACTGTTTTACATGGACTAAAAGTCGATTAAAGCAAAATGACTTGAAAGGAACTATGTTGAGTCCAAGGCCTATTATGTCTATAGTAGTTCTTAGTAATTTTCAAATAAGCTCGTTAGTGGCTGGGATGGATTACTCTTTAGGTATCACAAAACTAAATATTTTCCCATAGGCGACCATTCTAACACTTATGTGGAAATAAATATGTTCGCTTCACTTAAAATTAAATATTTAAATACCTACATAAATTACAGAACTTCACACAACTTTCTATGGCCAGAAAACAGGGCGTCATGCAACAAATAAGAGAAAAAATTCACCAGGAAGTGAAGTACCGTCCTTGAACTCAGTTTTTCTGGGAATTCCCAACAAAATACACAAATAGTTAACTGAATTTTTTAGACCCAGAAAATACTTAGTAAATCTCTTTTTTCTTGTGGAATTATTCAGTATTGATGTAAAAATCTAATAAAATGCTTTAACAGTTTTCTCAAGCAGTAAGTTTTTTTCTAGGAGTCTTATTTTAGACTATGATGCAATATCCGAGGCAGTATTTCAAGGCAGATCACTCTAAACCAAATATTTAGTTCCGCGATACCTTTACCCAACTCCATAGAAACCTTTTTTTCTTATAAATTGAATGTAACTGAATACTCTTTTATTGCCCTGAAAACACGTTTAGTCTTTAAATTCATAGTACAGGCTCGGGTAAACATTGAGGTACTGCAGAATTGTCCCATTTATTTTATTTATTCTCTAATAATATAGGTTCTTTAAACAATTACTTGTCCCTTGCCCCTAAATGTGGCAGAATAAATCGGACTTATTTGCCCTTCTAAATTTAAATCATTCCTCTATTCATAGAAAAGACTCCCTTAAAATACCGGGACCTGACCTTTAAACTTAATAGGATGAATTATCCCTCAGTCCTTCGCATGTTTGTATATCTTATATGAGTGGCTGAATGTACGGAAGAAAAATAAAAACAGAGCTTCTCTCCAACCTTCTATAAATGCTTCAATCATCCTGTGACATAAAATCTGTATATATGGTATTTTGAAAAATTTTGAAAAAGAAGAATAACAATAGTCTTTCCAATTTTTTCAGAATTTGGTAAATTTAGGTGGCGATTTACTCCATTTTTAATTGCTTGAGCTCTGAATGTTTTCTATAGCTGCTTGCAGCAGTCAAAGTATGACACATTTTGTTCTATATGTTTTTTTTAAAAGTTTAACCCTTGGCAGATTTGAGACTTCCCATAAGGGTACTGTCAGAATAATTGTTATTTTCGCCAATGTTTACATGCACTTTCTCAGCACTGGAACCATATTGTCTCAAAACCTTTTCCAGGAGATGATTGGGCCTTCATCCAAGAACAATTTTGCTGTTATATATTTTATTCAAAGTTTTAACCTTCACCCAGTTTTCGGGCCTTGAATTTTAGTGCCCTAAAATTCTTCATAAAATTGGCTAATTTGGAGCTCACTTTTCTTCCATTTTCGAAAGGAATATCGAAAAATGATTTAAATGTTCGTATTTACAATTGCCTACCGAGCATATTTGCTGTTGTAAGTTTGGTTGTAAAGTTTAACCCTATGCTCGTTCTGTTTGCATAAAGATAGGTGCAGTCCAAAAAAACTCTCGTTTTCAGAATTTGGTAAGTTTAAGTGACGATTTACTCCATTCCTAATTGATTGAGCGTTGAACGTTTTCTATGGCTGTATGCAGCAGTCATAGTATGACAAATTTTGTTTTATATGTCATTATTAAAAGTTTAACCGTTGGCAGATTCGAGACTGCCCATATGGGTATGGTCGGAATAATTTTAATTTTCATAAAATCACTGAATATTGATAAGCGTGCAGTGGTAGTTTGGAATAGAATATCCGAAAATGCTTTCGAAATTCGGATTCACAGTTCAATTCCCAGAACATTTTCTGTTATAAGGTTGCTCTAAAGTTTAACGCAATCTCTGTCTCAGATGCATAATGGTAGATGCCGTCGAAAAAAATTCATTTTTTCAGAATTTCGTAGGTTTAAGTGACAATTTACTCCATTCCTAATTCATTGAGCGCTGAAAGTTTTCTATGCCTGCATGCAGCAAGCATACCATGACAACTTCTGTTTTATACGTCATTATCAAAAGTTTAACCCTTGACATATTTAAGAGTTCCCATGTGGGTATAGTCGGAATAATTGTTATTTTCGTAAAATCAATCCCTGAATATATTGGTAACCGTACAGTGGCCTTTCAGTGGTGCTACATGAAGCCACAAATAGTTAAGGTTGAAAAGTTCATCAAATAGACAAATATAATACCTAATTCAGCCGGTGACAGGTAAATAATGAATGGAAAAGTCGTTGAGTTGAGAATAAAGTAGGGACGAATCGTGCCCTCGGTTCCCACCTGATCCACGGTATTTCCACGCGGTCTCGGCACTTGACAAAGATACTAAACTGTTGGGCAAGGACATTAGGAAACATTTTGAGAATTTCAAGTTGCCGCCTTGCATGATCGGAACATACTTGGAATATATCCGACATTGTATCTGTTGGATATATTGATTATGTCCCGATCACTTCACCCTGATTGTTCGCATGGGGGCACCATGACGCTGTGTACTAAGGCATACTGCACGTCGATGGTGCGCATGTCTTCAACCAATCTAACCCTGCCTGTGCTACAGTGCGGAGGCACTATGTTGGGGAGCTGGCAGCTGCTCGTCATTGCTCAGTGGTTCTCTATGGGTACTCTGGCTTCCTCCACCCATACAACTGTCACCGACATAATATGACCTTGGCTGTTAATGTGTCGTTAAAACCTAATAAATAAATAAATCTAGTACCAGTTTTGCTCGTACAAATATTAGTACCGTCAGACAAAATTCATTTTCTGATTAATTTCGTACTTTTTCTGTACTCACCTTCCCTGAGTAAGATTGGTATACCTTTTCAATCTCAGATTTAACCCTCAAGCACAATGAGAGTGAGAATAAGTGTACCATTTGGAAATACCCAAATTATCAAACTTTGGTTACTCTCTACTATCATTTTGGAATGGGTTAATCTGAGACACTTTGCTTTGCTATATGCAGAGATGTTTAATCAATAAATCTGGCTTTAGTTATGTTTTGGGACTTAATGAAACTTGTGCTTTGGCCACTTAAAAATAGCACTGTCTGCAAAAATTGACTTTGAGTGAATACTCACTTGTCCAAAAACAAAAAGGGAAAGAGCTCTTTAAGCTTTTCGTAACTGCTTTCAAAAATCAATGGGGAACAAATTTTGTGTTATATGTTTTGGTGTTCCGTGTTATCCAACACCAGTTTGGCCGTACAAATATGAATACCGCCAGGAAAGAAAGCACATTTTCTCAGTGGTAGACTGTTTGACTTCTATGATAGAGGTTCCGAGTTTGATCCCCATCTGGGACGACCCACGTAATGTAGTTGGGCAAGGCACTTTGTCCCGGTTGCCAACATGGGGGCACAATGATGCCATGTACTAAGGCGTACTGCATGTCAATGGTGCACATGTCTTCAACTGCTGGTACCCTGCTTCAGCGGAGCTTGAACATAATTAGAATGTTGAGCTGACAGTTGCTCGTCGATGCTCGGTGGTTCTCTCTGGGTCCTCCGATTAACCCCACCCGTAAAACCGTCACGGTCACGATTAGCCATTGTGGATAAGTATGTGGCCGTAAACACCAAGAAATAAATACCGTCAGGGAAACCCCCTGTGAAATCCTTCTGTCAATAAATAGCAAAGTAGTAATGTAATGCAAGAAATATTAACAAGCTGTTCAACATCCCTTTAATAAACTCATTTTGACTTGAACTGTACCAATCACTGTGTATACTAGCTCTCTGGATGGTTTAAACCATATCAAATAAACAACTAATTTGTGTGTGACAGTAACTCATATTACATGTATTTCATTGTATTTGAAACAGATATGTTGGAGAAATTGTGAAATCATGGAGTAGGAAGCTTACCCTCGTTTGTTGACAAATCCAACACATTCACATACAGACAAAATGATAGAGAATAAATTAATTATTGATATTTAAGGGCCTATATAAGTAATGGAATTTTGTTTATTTTGAAATTCTCACCTCTCATATTCCTTAAATTCAAATTAAATACACACAAATTATATATCAAAATGAAGGTTGAGATGTATAGAACACGAAACACATATGTAATCAACTCATAGTGTCGACTGTAGGCACCACTGGTTCCTGGAAGTCTGCTACCGTATTCGCACCAGAACTGATAATAAAATAATATTTCATCAGAACAACTTGTGGCCAAATGTGCTTCATATATCCAAGAACAAAGCTAGGCATTCAAAACACTTTCGAATACAGCGATAGGACTGCATTTTGGAAAAGGACAACACTGTCTGCATTTTTCATTGAAGATGGTTTCCATGCTCGACAGACATGCGCAAATCACTCGCTACCACGAATTTCCATCGAAAAACAAAATCGTAATTCTAAGAAATTTCAACAGGTGTCATGATACCTTGCATTGAATATAACAACTGTGCAACCTCTATCTAATAACAGTATACTGTATGAAGGCGATCTTTTTCATTATTTGATTTTAGACGGCGTTGTTTTTACATGCTTCTTCTGTCCGATGACGTCGACCGGAAATCGAAAGTATACTCATACGTAAACAAAAGCAAAGGCTTTGGAATTTTTCCCAATGCAACTCTGTCGCCGTGTTTTGAAGAATTTTTGTCCCCTAGCTTTTGTTCTTGGATATGAAAAGCACATTTGGCCACAAGTTGTTTTCGTGAAATATTATTAAATTATCAGTTCTGGTGCGAATACGGCAGCAGACTTCCAGGAACCAGTGGTGCCTGCAGTCGACTCTATGAGTTGATTACACACGTGTTTCGTGTTCTATACGCCCCAACCTTCATTTTGATGTACATTTTGTATATATTTAATTTGAATTGAAGGAATATCAGAGGTGAGAATTTTCAAAATAAACAAAATTTCATTACTTATATAGGCCCTTAAGGTCACTTTCAGCATCTACAGCTATATCATGACCATAATATAGGTATTTATTCAAGTCCAGGTATTCATTGCATAGGCGTACAGGGCTATTTTTCAGGGGGAAGGGGTTGATCCCTTTTAGCCCAAAAAAGTTGAATCTCAGGAGGAAATGCCAAATGTTGGTATGGGAGGGAGGGGGTCTCCCTCCCATTGAGTACCTGGAGAGAACCACCGAGCAATGACAAGCGACTCAGACTCCCCAACATACTAACTCCACAAAAGCAGGGTTAGCATTGGCTGAAGACAAGTGCACCCTCAAAGTACCCTTAGTACACACCATGCCCCCCCCCCCCCCCCCCCCCCACGTGGGAAATTAAATTGGGATGAAGTGTCTTGCTCAAGGACACAATGTGGTTGCCACAGGCGGGATTCAAACCGAGGACTTCTTGGATTGCAACAATCATCTCTACCTTCTGAGCCACAGTGCTCCCGTAATATGCCGTAATAGAGCTCTTTATGTGTACTTGTGTGATTATAAATGAATAATATTAACGTGGATATGGTTCCACTGAATCAACTTGTACAATATAATGGTCAGTTTACTTGCAACTTCTAAGTGATGAGATAGGAAAACAACATTTTTGTGTGGAAAACCAAAATGTTTTGTGGTAATTTCTGGCAACTAAATTGTCCGAAATTTTCTGGCATATTGGCCGAAAAATCGGCTCCTTCCTGACTCAGGGTGGGTTGGGGCACAGTCCTTCATGAAACCCCGGCCCGTACGCCCATAATTCATATGTACTAATTTTTTCCAAAGCACAAAGGACATCGCTTGTTTTGCTTTCTATGAAAATATTCTGTAATTATTGAAGAGCAAATTTTGTGTTAAATGTTTTGGTGTCCTGCTGTATCTCAAATATCTGTTTTGGCTGCATAAAAACTAGTAGCATCACAAAAACTTTGATTTCCACTAAATTTTCTGTTTTCAAAACTGATCGATAGTTTTGTGTACAATACAGTTTGCCTTTTCACATTAAAAGGCAACAAATTACAATTCTCTAGTTCTTTATTGCGTTACCCATTTTATTTTTATATTTTCAACGAATACCGCCAACCACTTTACAGGCCGTAGGTTTTCCATCTACTTGTATATGCAATTCCTACTTTGGAACGTAAGTTGGTGGAAGAACACTTTGTTCTTAGATCTGATTTTGCCCAGGATTGGTGCTTTGTTGTGCGTCCAGAAGACTTAGTGATTATTCTGAGAACAGTGATGGCAGATAACGTTACTCTGGACGAGGTCGAGTCAAAAGACGAATATAACTTCCTCACTATCTACAACGAAATGGTGGGGCAAGCTTACTCTAATGATGATTCCCCCCTTGGAGACACCCAGCACCATAAATGTCGATATTATTTACAAAAGAAAGTACCCCCAAAATGTGAAAATGTTGGTAAGAATGGGTTTTCAAATTTTCACTTAAATTGCCAAAGCCTTAAAGCTCACTGGGATCCATTAAAAGAGTTGCTCTATGAAATCCAGGAAACCGGGACAACATTTGATATTAAAAGGCTGTCAGAAATATTTAAAATTCCCCCAAACTTCTCCTTTACACTGGATAGTTATCACTCTTTTGTTAAGCATTCAAGCCCTGATAACGACGATGGATTTGTACAATAGTAATTTTGTTGTACATTGCTATACTTCAAATATCACTGCAAGATTACTAAGCTTACGCGATTGTCTAACTCGTCCTCGGATGTTCCCTGCCTATTGCACGCCACCGAGTCTCATTTAATCTGCTGCGTTTGATTGTAAATAACCTTACATATGCCAAATGCGTTTCCTGTGGTATATATATACATATTCTTATTATTCATTTTGTTGGGAGTGGACAGATTGGCAGTCAATCTGGCTATGGCACTCCCAACGGTAAAGCATACTTGTAAAGGATATTTACCATCTTCAAATGTGTTGTATTTATTTATTTATTTATTTATTTATTTATTTATTTATTTATTTATTTATTTATTTATTTAACGACACATTAACAGCCAGGGTCACCTCGTGTTGGACCCAAGCTCTCATGCCACAAGTCTAATTCTGTTCAGAATTCGAAACTTTTATGGGCCGATTTTTTACCCACTTTTCGTAGGGTTTGCATGCAGATGACCGTTGATACGATGTGATGATGTCCCTTTACTTACTAAGAAATACAGATATTCTTCCACGCTCCAGTTATCGATATTTTAATCAATAAGTACTTAATTCGTTGTGAAAACACCACGATATTAACATAATCAGTAGAACTGCGCGGCGTAATCATAAAACTACAGCCATGTGCCTTCGTTCATAAGTATGTAGTTTACAAACATGTCTAACAGTACTATAATGTCATTAACCCTCTACCTAACATGAAAAGCAGACGTAACTTGCAAACGAAATTCTTGAACAACTAATTTTTTTTAATTTTCGTCTCAAAAACATAGGTTATGACCCCTCTTTGGAACGAGCTCGACGAGCTCGTTCCAAAGAGGGGTCATAACATGTGTTTTTGAGACAAAAAATGAAAAAAATAATGAAAATTAATTGGCAGCTCCCCAACATCGTAACTCTGCGCCGCGGCACAGGCAGGATTAGATTGGTTGAAGACATGCGCACCATCGACGTGCAGTACGCCTTAATACACAGCGTCATCGTGCCCCCATGTAGGCAATCGAGGTTAAGTACCTTGCCCAAGGACACAACGCGGGAGCAAGAATCAGTCGCTGAAATAGTCACCCATCCAACTACTAACCGCGCTCGACGTTGCTTATCTTCGGTGATCTGACGAGAACCGGTTACCGCGACGCCACCGCACCCAAATGTGTTGTACTGTAATCTATCTACTGATAGACAGTCACGAGGACTTGGCCATCTTAATTTTTCAGATTCTTAGGGCATTGGGGCGTTCCCTGCGGGTATTTTCGCAAGTGGGTCACTCCATAAACTAAACATGGTATAACATATATAGACCTGGGATCAAAACCAAATGAGTCGAAATTCAATGGAGGTCCAAAATATTGGTCAAGGTCACTGAGGTCACCCGGGGGTCATTGAGAGCATTTTTCAGAATTTCTGGAAATAGCATTTTATGTTACCCTGACGCATTTATATGCCCCCTAATGCACTCCCAAAGTTCATATATGTATTTTTACACTAATGAAAGTGTGTGTGTGTGTGTGGGGGGGGGGGGGGGGGGGGGGTGGATATAAAGCATTTTGAAGGTAGGTCACTCTCATATCTCAAGCGTGGTATAACTTATAAACCTGAGACCAACACTAAATGCATCCTAACTCAGTAGGACTTCAAAATATAGGTCACGGTTTCCCAGGTCTCCCAGGGGTCATTGATTGCATTCTCCACAATTGCTGGAACCCGCATGTTATGGCACCCCAGTGCATTCTAATACCCCCTTAATGCTTCCAGAATTTCATGCATGTATGTTTACACTGAAGAAGATGGCGTGGCTAAAAATTTTGAAAGTGAGTCATGCTCATTACTCAAGCACGGTATGACCTATGGACCTGGGACCAACACTAAATTACTAGTAGTGGAAACCTAAGGGTGGTTCAGGATATGCGCCAAGGTCACCGAGGTCATACAGGGATCATTGAGTGCATTTTCTGAATTGTTAGAAATTACATTTATAACCCCCCAAAGTTCATACACAGATTTCATCTGGACAAAAGTATCCATTTCTGTTTACTTGAAGGAACACGTTAAATGCGTGCACAGAAGTTATTTCTGGTTTCTGGAAAAAAAATGTATCTGATTCCAGTACGAAAATCTTTAAAGGCTTTTTATAAAACACATTTCTGATTTCTTTCGAGATATTTTATTCCCAAAAATAACTCTCCATAAATTCTCTTTCTGTATAGCAAAGTTCTGAATCTCTCACGATTTTCACACAGACTCGAATTTACTGATCACAGTAAATTCTGTATTTCGAGTTATTCATGATAGTTATTTATTTATTGGTGTTTAAAGTCACATACTTGTGCACAATGCGTCGCCTGAATGCTAGAATGTTAGGGACATAGAACATTCTAGCACTCATGCGACGAATGGCTAATCATGACCGTGACAGTTTTACAGGGGGGGGGGGGGGGGGAGCCAGAGAACCCGGAAAGAACCACCGAGCATCGACGAGCAACTGTCAGCGCCTTAACATTCTAACTCTGTTCAAGCTCCACTCAAGCAGGGTTACAGCGGTTGAAGATATGTCCACCATCTACGCGCAGTACGCCTTAGTACACGGTGTCATCGTGCCCCCACGTAGGCAACCGGGATAAAGCGCCTTGCCCAAGGACACAACGCAGGTCGTTCTGGACGGGGATCGAACTCGGGACCTCTAGCATAAATAGAAGTCTAACAGTCTACCACTGAGCTACCGCGCTCCCGTATTTCTAGTTGACAAAATTAATGTTTTGTCTGTTTAAATACAAAGAGGAAAAAATCTGATTTCGCGCCACTAAGGTAAATGAAAAAATTAACCCTTTCAACACGTAACAGACGATTTTTCGGTCCAAGGCATAATTTCGTCCCATTTTTGCCTTATTATAAGAGGCCTGTACACGGGGCATTGATGATAAAATAATAACTGCCGTCCACAAAGGCCACCACAAAGTAGATCTTATGTTTCTCAGGCCATTTTTGTAAAATTGCATGTGGGCAGGCGGTTTTTTATTTTATTTTTTATATTTGCAATTATTTCTTTGCCATCAAAAATTTATGTTCTTGTTTTTTATGTTTTAGGCCTCATAATCTACAGAATAGCACAGGTGGTGGTGCATTTCGTCCCTTGAGTGTAAGAAGGCTTTGCACACTCAAGGAAAAAATTTATCAATTTTATTTACTTGGGTAAAATATCAGACATAAACCATTTAATTTTTAATTTTTTTAAGGACCGTGCGGGAGGACATGAGAAACAGATTTTTAACATTTTTAAGCCTAAAATATATTTTTTTAAAAATCACGACCGAGCGATCCCACTTTTCTATTGGACTTAACCTGATCCAAACCATTTATATTACAACCAACTGAGAATAATTTGGGTTAACTTTTCAAAGATAAGATAAGATAAATTTAATTGCAATAAAAGATCCATATGGACAGATTGCATAACAACGATGAACATATACACATAGAAAATAACATACATATATATGAACAAGCCAGAAAATAAGCCGACTGTCATCTGCAAAATGAGGTCCCCAGAGGGTGAATTTAGTGATGCTACCCTGCACAGCAGGGTAGCATCACTAAATTTACCCTCTGTGAACCTCAGTCTGAATCAGGGTATCAAAACTAAACAGAAAGAGGTACCCAGAGGATAAATTGGCCTACTGTATGGGATAGCATCATCAAATTCATCCGCTGGGGATCTCATTTTGCAAAATGTCAGACTGCTTATTTTCAGGCTTGTATATGAATTATAATTCAAATACGTGACAGGTAAATCTCTATGTGCAAACGATTATAAAGTACTTAGCAGCAATTGCTGGGTATCAAAGAACTGTCGGATTACGCAGCTAACTGACATCGAGGGTGGTATGGTCATGTGAACAATATTACGCCCTTTCGTGGTGAGAAGTAAATAACTTCAGTTTCGAGCTGATTTGTTTTCTTCGTAATATAAAGGTGTGGTAAAAGGTATAAACCGGTTTGAATACCTGTTGAGTTCCAATATAATTTTCTAATGTGAATTATCCCTTTGAGGGCTGGAGTTGCACTGATATAATGACAATAACGAATCACAATGGCTCATGATGGGCAAAATCATAATTTTGTTTTCAAAATTGGAGGAAAATTTGTTAGATAGTTAAACGTTATTCCACGAAAAACGCCTGAGCTACCATGGATATACATGCAGAACTTATTCCATGGCCTGCATGTGTTAAACGTTCGAAAAAGAAACAAACACTGGTTTATTATAATTTAAATATGTAGGCCTATATCTGTCCCTTTCATTTAGAGAGCTATTTATAACTTTGTTGATACCAAAAGCATATAACAATTTCAACTATTTCAAAACTATAATTGTTTTTCCTCGCTGGGTAGATGAGTAGGTATCCGGACAAAATACCCTCGGACAAAATACCCTTAGGACATAATACCCTAAAAAAAATACCCTTAGGACATAATACCCTCAATGGGTAGGACAAAATACCCTCGGACAAAATACCCTCAGACCAAATGTATATAAAGTTGGATTTTTGGTGTTGGGGGGGGGGGGGGGGGAGGGGGGTAATTGCATCTAAGGCACTAGCCGGTGTTTTGTTTGAAATAACAAGTACCAATATTTTTAATTTTTTTTATTAACCCTTTACCTAACATAATAGAAAAAAAACGGCCAGCGCTATTCTCAAAACTCGCCAATTAATTTTCACTGCTTTTTCATTTTTTGTCTCAAAAACATAGGTTATGACCCCTCGTTGGAACGAGCTCATCGAGCTCATTCCAACGAGGGGTCATAACCTATGTTTTTGAGACAAAAAAATTAGTTATTCAAGAATTATTTTTGCAAGTGTCGTCTGCTTTTCAGGTTAGGTAAAGGGTTAAACTAAATAGATATGAAGCACAATACCAATGGCAGATGGCAATTGAATATATACATTTGGTCTGAGGGTATTTTGTCCGAGGGTATTTTGTCCTACCCATTGAGGGTATTATGTCCTAAGGGTATTTTTTTTTAGGGTATTATGTCCTAAGGGTATTTTGTCCGAGGGTATTTTATCCTACAATCGATGAGTACATCACAGAAATGGGCGGTATTGGAATTTTAAGTCCGTTATCGGTTTCGATATTTTCAGGGGTGTATATCGCGCTATTGGTTCGGTATTTATTTTTATTGGTGTCTAATTAAGTTCACAAACTGATGCACAATGGCTAATCGTGACCGTGACAATTTTACGGGGGGAGGAAGCCGGAGTACCCGGAAAGAACCAATGAGCATCGACGAACAACTGTCAGCTCCTCAGCATTCTAACCCTGTTCAAGTTCCGCTCAACCAGGGTTACAGCGGTTGAAGACATGTGCACCATCTACTTGCAGTACGCCTTAGTACACGGCGTAAGCGTCATCGTGCCCCCATGTAGGCAACCGGGAAAAAGCGCATTGCTCAAGGAGCCACCGCGCAGCCCCGGTTAGGTATTTGGTATCTGACTTTACTGAGATTTGCTGATAGTACCACAGGTGAATTCACACCAGTAAATACAGAATAAGTTGTTCTTGTATCATTTTACCACAGCACCACAAATGTCATTGGCAATGAACTCAACTTTGGCATTCTTTTGCCAACATAAATCATATGTACAGTAATTTTGTGACTAATTCCACACACACCTCAACCATCAAAGACCTATTCCAGGCATCTGCGATCTCAGAACACGTACCATTAACATGCCATTATTAGGAGGTTCAGCTGAGCGGTGCTTTCTAGTCAAGTCTTGGCTGCCTCTTAAGGCAGCCAAGACTTGACTAGAAATCACTGCTAAGCCACTGGACATGTACAAGTTTTTGTCTTGTGGGAATTCAGGACAATTTCCCGGGCCCTTAATGGTTAACAAAACTGAAAAGAAAATCAATCACTTCTTTCGTGAAAAGTAGCGAATGTTGGAAAATATGAACATTCAGAAGATAGTTTCGGTATTCAATGATGGGGTCAGTACGGTTTTTCCGTACCCCCCACGATATCGGTTCGGTTTTTTCGGTATATTGCCCATCCCTAGTACATGATAGGTCTAAATTTCCTGATACGAAAAATTAGCAAAGTGAATGATTTGAATGTAGCAGTTATTTTCGGCCTTCATCCTAAATGCGAAGGATAAATATATTTTTCGAACCTTTCTCGCTGATCTTACATGGCAGATTCTGTTCCGAAGAAAAACATGCCAACTTTTTTACAAAAGTATTCTTTATTGTTTATTGGAGTTAAACGACACTTTCATCGGCTAGGGTTACATCGTGTCAAATAGTTTTTCGAATGG
Source organism: Pictodentalium vernedei (assembly GCA_031216915.1). Classification (NCBI taxonomy): domain Eukaryota; kingdom Metazoa; phylum Mollusca; class Scaphopoda; order Dentaliida; family Dentaliidae; genus Pictodentalium; species Pictodentalium vernedei. Next base: position 353,676,023 of record CM062289.1, read on the forward strand.
AGAAAGCCGGGGAGAACCATCGAGCAACTCAAGCAACTGTCAAACTCTCTAACCCGATACTAACAGAGTAAGCAGCAGTTGAAGTCAAGTACGGAACGCCTAAGTACACATGCAGCGCCACCGTGCCCCCAGGTAAACATTCGGGTTAAGTGTCTCTCCACGCAACATATGGCGGGGTTTAGGATCGAACTGTCGACTGTTCGGTCTATTTACCTGACCTAACGACAAAAAACGGCCAGTGCTATTTACAAAACTCTCCATTCATATTTTACTATTTTTGAAACTGTTTTCCTCAAAAACATGGCTTATGGACGCTTATTGGAACGAGCTCAACGACCTCGTTCCAGCGAGTGGGCATAAGCCATGTTTTTAGGCAAAAAATGATAATTTTTTGGTTCGTGAAAGATTTTGCTTGCAAGTGTCGTCTTCTGTTCGCGTTAGGTAAAGGGTTAATCCTTTACCTTATGAATCGGTAGCTTTCGTTCGCGTAATATATAAATTCAGCAGTTTAAAAAATATTTTTCAAAACATTTCAACAAAATCATACCATGTGACCCTTCATTGGAACGAGCTCAACGAGCTCGTTCCAATGAGGTGTCACATAATATGGTTTTGTTTTCTTTTTTTAAAAACATTGAAAAAAATAATTTTGAAAATAATAAATTTTGATATTGTCTGCGTTGGGTAAAGGGTTAAGAGAGTTAAGCTAATAACATCAAAGTTCAATTATGTAGGCAAACAGTTAAGTTCTACTTTCTCGGCGTGGCCTTATTTTTATTGAGGTAATGAGACCAGTTTGTCTTTCCTTTCTGTGGAAAAATGACTGTGCATTGTCGGAATTGAGAGCGCAGTGGCCCAATGGTTAGAGCATTGTACTTTGAACTAGAAGGTCGACCGTTCGATCTAGACCAACGATAATTGCGTTATGTCCTTGGGTAAGACACTTAATCCCGATTGTGGGGACACGGTAACGCTGTGTACTAAGGCGTAATGCACGTCCATTGTGCACTAGCCTTCAACCGCTACTAACTTTGCTAAGACAGAGTTTGTTATTTGGAGAGTCTGCCAGTTGCTCGTCGCTGCTCGATGGTTCTCTTCGGGAACTCAGGCTTCCACAATCCGTAAAAAAGTCCGATGCTGTGACACTGGCTGTGTCGTTAAACCCAAATAAACAAACCAGTACTGTGGGACTTAACTCATTACCTGAGACAACTTGCAGACGACACTTTTTTGGAATAACCAAATATTTTCCTTTTTAGATAAAAATCATAGCTTATTACCCTTCATTTGGAACGACCTCTTCTAAATTAGTTGTGTTTTACTTGCAGATTGGAAGGGTTAGTGATTTTGTTTGTGGATATATATACGATAATACCATAGTGTGTTTTGATATGTTTGATATCTCAACGAGTTGAAAGTGAGTTTTTTTCGCGAGGCTTGCCGAGCGAAAAAAACTCACTTTCAACGAGTTGAGATATCAAACATATCAAAACACACTATGGTATTGTTGTATTTATCTTATACCGACCATTTTTGTTCTTTTCTGCATTTTTAAAAGGGTTTTGGGGATGATTTCGTGTCAAAATGTCGACTCACCTGGAGTCTCCAATCTATATGACATAAGGGTATGTGTTATAGATAATCTATAACACATGGGCTATATCTTCAACAGGTACAAGATAAATTGAGCTAACATCTTCACTATTATCCCAAATCAATTAAATTATTAAATTTCGTAACATCTGAACTGCCAATTAGGAATTATCTGATTACAAATTGCAATCCATCTGTTTTGTGTACATGGATATCCAGTTGTTTTTGAAGAATTCCATAAACTTACGAGAAACCCGTTTGTACAGGCTCGTCCAATTAAATAGAATCGATTCTTATATTCCTTTATTAGCCGAAAAGCTGAGGAAATAAACAGGATATCAACAGGAGTGGATAGAGAAATTCGAATGGAGGAGAAAGGTCACAGACGTGGGCTTTAAAGTTTGAGGTTTGTTTCAACTTGCAGAGATCTTTTATTTTAATATTCAGATGCGTTAACCCTTTAACCAGTGCGACTAAAGCCACCAGACAACTGCTTTTGCGAAAAGAATTAACTGGCAGAGCGCTCAGTTTTTTTTTTGTTTTTTTTGGGGGGGGGGGGGGGGGCGGGGGGGGGGGGGGGGGTTCTCAAAATTGTGTTCACATGTTATTACCTTGTTACAATTTATGGGAGAGTGCCTATAAGCACTCTCCCATAAATTGTAACAGGGCAAATCCACCCAGACTAAATAATATTACATCAAAATTGAATTGAAGCGCATCCATAGAATATGAAGCCTTTAAGCAGTGATATCTGCACCAGGGGCGTAAATTCTGCACCCCCCCCCCCAAATATTCAATTCAGATCTGTTTGCAGGGCGGCTATTAGGGCCGGTTACCCGGTTACCACGGTCCGCGGCCCACGCAACTACTGCCCTGCCAAGGAATTATTTGCCAGAATGTTGCCCTACCTAACAGAATAGAGCTGACCAGCAAGGGCACGATGGGCACCTGATATATCATGGTCTTGTACAACTTTCATCTCAGTTCATATGCCCCTGCTGCCCATGCAAAAGGAGCCGGAGTGTCTTCGTAAAATTCAACGATTCTATTTAGAATATTTTAATTTACATCTTCCTGTGTGGAGTGCCCTGCTCTACAGGGCACCTGATATCATATGGTACGTCCTGTGTGGTGATATATATGCAGGACACTATGCGCTGACAGTAGGGCAGAATGATGATACCCCCCCCCCCCCCCCCATCTTTTTTTCGGTAGTTTATGGCCTGTCTGCACTTAAGGATAATGCCCCAAAATGGGCTTCCAGCACTCAATCAGTTAATAAATTACGTAAACAATTTCCTATTTTGCTCACAAACCACTGCTTATGACCCTTCACTGCAACGAGTTCGTTACATTGTGGGCTCATAAGGTATGTTGTGTCAAAAATTGATAAAATTATAAAATATATACTAGTGATTTGTGAATAGCCTTGTTTGGTTGTGAATGTGGCCTTAGATAAAGGGTTAACTCGTATTAGTCCCTCCCCCCAAAAGAGCAAAAACCCATTAACCCTTTACCTAACATGAAAAGCAGACGACACTTGCAAAAAACAATTCTTGAATAACTATTATTTTCATTTTTGTCTCAAAAACATAGGTTATGACCCCCTCATTGGAACGAGAGGTCATAACCTATGTTTTAGAGACAAAAAATGCAAAAATAATGAAATTAATTGGCGAGTTTTGTGAATAGCGCTGGCCGTTTTTGACGGTACGCTGGGTAAAGGGTTAAAAAAAATAGGCGTGGATTTGAATTATGAATAATCGTATTGATATTTTTTGATATGCGCAAAAATGCTTTTGTTTCAAAAAAGAAAATTACGCGCCATTTTCTGTAATTGTTTGTTTTGTAATTGCGGTTTAATGACAATTGCAACAACCAGGGTCGCATTGTGTCGGGCAATTTTACAGTTGAGGGAAGCCGGAGTGCCCGGGGAGAATCAGGTAGCAGCGGCGAGCAACTGTTAGACTCCCCCACAGTGGCCTACAGTACCATCGTATACCCTCACGTGTGCAATCGGTATTAATTGTTTGCCCAAGGACCCAAGACACACGTAGTTATCACTCGTCGAGATCGAACCGTCGACCTTCCAGTTTGAAGTACAGTGTCAAACAACATATGAGTAGTAGTGTATGTTCCCCTACACCCCTATTCAGCAGGACCTCGGTGCAGGACCTCGGAAGTGACGTCATGTCACGTGACGTAGTGGCGCCATGTTGTGCTGTCATGGTAACCCGCGTGAGCGGCCATGTTGTGACGTCATCCCCATAGTGATACGTGTTTGTTAGTGCGCATGCGCAGCGCGTGTTGTTAGGGTGATACGTGTTTCAGTCTTCCATTTTGTATACTAGAGGCCGCCATCTTGGTTTTCTATGGTAGCACGTGATTGCTATGTTACCTAAGGACTACAATAGGACGGGTATGTTCAGAGGGTATGTTCGGTTGAATCGGAGTATTTTCTGGAACGACTTTCCTGGATAATTACCACAAACAACCCGACAATCTCTCCAAAGCACCAAAAAAATCCACCCGAAATCACCGAAATTGACTTTATTTCCCCATTTTATCGATTTAGCACGTAGTGCTGTAGTACTAAGGGGGTACCGGGGGTGCGTTCGATTGAACAGGAGTAATGTTCTGGCTTAGAATTCTCCCAGAATCCCTTTTTGGATCCCTATCCCATGACGTTTTTCCCATTAAAAGATACGTTCCTTTGGAACAATACTGCTGTAGAAGCTAATGATAGGACAGATAGGCCATAGACCTGTAATGGCTTTGGAGCTTTGGCGACAAGATGGAAGCGGTTGGTAGGACTACATTAGACCCATTGAGGGCTTTTACATAGCTTAATGCGACACAAAAGGGATTCTCCAAATGGTATCCTCGATAGGTATCCTCAATAGGTATCCTCAAATAATACAATACCAGGCCATAGGTATCCTCAAATACTGAAATGAGGATAAGGGTCGTATTAAAAATCCCTCATTGAGGGATTTTTAATGGTCCTCATAACCTCAAAATTCAATGAGGCTATGAGGGATAATAAATGAGGACTCATTGAGGGCTTTTA